>JBBPLF010000613.1:0-19740 GCA_038089615.1 Aureoboletus auriporus
GTCACCAGCCACCGCTGACAATTCTCAGGCCCATATCCAACAATCTCATTCACTTGGATCATTAGCTCACTTTGAGTGATTGGTCTGAGGTCCTGAAATAATTCCAAAGATATCCTTCTGAGCCTCGCCCTTACTTTCAAGGCGCCGCTCCACTTTACACGTGCATTTCGCATACCCGTTCCATCTACTCTTGCCTTCGATGCGCAAAACTTATTCGCCATCGTTGTATCCATCCCCGCTCACTTGAGCATCCTATACCCGGCCACGAGGGTTAACGTGTGTGGCGACAAACGCATCCTCCTTGGGTTGAGAACCTAGGACGTATCCCGACGCTTCAATACCTGCTTGCGGGTAGGCACAGATTCGTGCCAAACGTTTCACCCTCTTACGAGGCCTGAGTGGCGACTACGCCGTTTGTATACACGTGACGTATACTTGGGGAGTCTCCAAATAAGGACTGCATATATGGTCGTCCGCCGTTCATAAATACGGATAACGTTGCTGTCACCCATAGTGCACTAGGGTCGTGCCATAAGCCTCACGTTAATACGGCTTAGTTTACGGACCCGTACGTCCTTAAAAGTATAAAGTTGCTTTGGTCGATAGTGCACTACGACTTGATTTCATAAACTACGGTGTCCCGGTCCCATACAGAGATCTCCCCAACTGTGGAAAATCCCAGGAGTAGTTTCTGTTACAGCTGCCGTATTTTGAGAAAAAGAGTTATACGCTCCTATCACATTCGGTCCAACCCTGCTAGACAGGTACACGGACAACGCGCTCCCATCCGCCGCATTCAGACTAGAGCTCAGGTGAAACGCGTTGCGCGGACCCTGAGAAACTCGGTCATTGCGAAATACCTCCAAAGTGTCTAACGACACGACACCAACCCCGTCTTCACCCACATCAACCGACACCTTCCCACCATCACCAACAAGGATGTCGGACACCATCTCCATGTCCCGAGAAGAGCTCCGCGAGCTGATCGCAAACACAACGGCGACTGCCATCGCCAACTACCACCAACAAGAGCGACGTAAAACCTCGCTACCCGAACCCTCGACCCTGAAAGATGGGCCGAAACTCGAAGCCGATGCTCCCAAGCTCGGCAAATCCTTCTTACCGAAACCGGCCAACTTTGACGGCCAAAAATCAAAATTCTTGTCATGGTGGCGCTCCATGACACTGTACCTCGGGGGATTTGCACCCCAACCAAATAACATGCAAAAAATAATGATGGTCCTGTCTTTTATGACAGAAGGATCAGCCAGTAGGTTCGCCAACACCTACTTGGACACCAAGGGCGCCACCCTCGACGAAATAACGTTCAAGGAATTTAAGAAAACCTTGGCAAACACGTTTGCTCCTGCCGACGTGAAAAGGAAGGCTCAACAAGAATTGGGCCAAATAAAGCAAAAACAAGGAGAATCGGTAGAAGAGTTCAGTCTCTGATTCATGCAATGTGTCCATGAGGCACAATACGAAATAGAACACGCGGGTCAATTCTTGATCCAAATACTCCATTCGGCTGTCCACAACGACACGGTCGAATTTGTAGAAACCAGCCAAACACATATGCTGGAAAATATGGATCTGGAAGAATGGATCCAAGCCCTGATTCGCGCTGAGCGAATCCGGCAAGAGATCAATGCTCGCAAGCGCGCCTCGACCGTGCCGGCAAGTAAATCTCAGCCAAGGACTTGGAACCCAACGTCCAATTACGTATCGCCCAACTACAAGGGCAAAAACCCAATCTCCAACTTCGCCCCCCGCGCTGCTCCGGCAGCAAAAACGACTTCATCATCGGACGCATCATCGTCCAAAATTCCGGACTTGTACACCCCGGGAACGTTCTCTAACAAAGACGTTCCAATGGACTTGTCCAAAGCTCGCGCAGAGGGTAAATGCGCAAAATGCTCCAAACCGTGGCCTTGTGCCGCACATCCTCCACGCCCCCGCCAAATCCGTTCCCTTAACTATAAAGGGAAAACAATTCATTATTCCACCGGTGAAGAACTTGCCGGAAAAATAGAAGCCCTCGAAAAGGGTTTTCAAGAAGGAGAGCAGAATTAAGGTCACTGACCTCTCCTAAGGACATTTCTGATTTCTCATCATACGCACATGTAAATAAATATGATAGTCTAAAAATCGAAGAATGTCTTAATGACAAATCAGAATGTGAGACCCGTGTGAGTGACGATCACGTAAAAGAACCCATCAAAAAAATCAAAATCCGAGTAATCGAGTACCCAGAGTTGAAAACTGACAACTCAAACAAACGAATGGACGTGCGACGCATGTACCCTTCATTGTCAGACTCTGATCTCGACGAACTTCTCTCTGAGAAACGGGCGACTGTGAACAACAGCGTGGCCCCTGCAAAGGTGGTACTTAATTCCCGAACAATAAAAATATTAAAAAGGTCCGAAACCAAAAAGACTGAGTTGTCTAAGGTTTCATCGGAGATCCTTCCTGAAAAGGTGGATAAGCCTCGTGCTGAGTCTCCCATGAAACCTACGGCGATCCCCAAAAGGGATAAGTCGATTACAGGTCGATGGACCAACACCGTTGATCCCTGGTCCGCCCAGTGGATTAAACAAACAATCGATCAAAAAGAACCTGATCGTGCTATTAAGCATCTAAGGTCATTTGTACATGAATCAAGGATCGAAGAGGTATCACCCAAATTAATAAAACAAATAAAAGAAATGACCTCTTTGGAAGCACAATTCGCACTCCGCGAGCTTCAACAAAAACCTAAGTTCATACAAAGAAAAAGATCATCCAACACGTTTGAAGTTTCCGCAAACGTCTTGACGCCTTCAGGAGAGACCTTCGACGTCCTCGCTCTGTTGGATTCAGGATGCACTGGAACAACAATCGACGAAAGATTCGCGAAAGAAAAAGGATTAAAGACGTATGAACTTCCACGTCCAATTCCGGTTTACAACGCGGACGGCACTATTAATAGTGCAGGATCGATCAAAGAGTTTGCGATCGTTGAACTCGAAATCAATGATCACAAGGAACAAATCGCCATGGCTATGTCCCACCTAAGTACACATCCCAT
Source organism: Aureoboletus auriporus (assembly GCA_038089615.1). NCBI lineage: Eukaryota > Fungi > Basidiomycota > Agaricomycetes > Boletales > Boletaceae > Aureoboletus > Aureoboletus auriporus. Next base: position 3,071 of record JBBPLF010000613.1, read on the forward strand.
ATTCTTAGGTTACGATTGGCTACATAAACACAATCCAATCGTTGACTGGCGCAACAAAACCCTCGAATTCACATGTGAAAATGAACACGACATCACAGTTCCTGATGACGAGGATGACGACAAAGAACCCGAGCGTCTTTTCCAAATTGATGCTCAATATATCAATAATCTCTCAACCGACATCGCCATTGCTGCCGGCGAAGCCAAACGTGCGCAAACATTCGAGGAAACCGTCCCGGCGGCTTACCACGAGTTTTCCGATGTTTTCGCTAAGGAAACGTTTGATGAACTTCCCCCACGACGACCGTGGGATCATGCTATAGAACTCCTTCCAGGAGATCACAAGGTCGACTGCAAGACGTACAACCTAACGTCAGCAGAACAAAAGGAACTTGACGAGTTTCTCGAAGAAAATCTCAAAACGGGCAGAATACGCCCTTCTAAATCTCCCTTCGCTTCCGCCTTCTTCTTTATCAAAAAGAAGGATGGCAAACTCCGCCCGGTTCAAGACTACCGAAAATTGAATGACATAACTGTCAAGAACCGATACCCCCTCCCGCTGATTTCCGAATTAATCGACAAACTAAAATCAGCAAAATACTACACAAAATTGGATATCCGTTGGGGTTACAACAACATACGGATGAAAGAAGGTGATGAGTGGAAAGCCGCATTCCGAACAAATCGTGGCCTCTTCGAACCACTCGTCATGTTCTTTGGGTTGACAAACTCCCCTGCAACCTTCCAAACAATGATGAACCACATCTTTCGCGACCTCATCAACCGCGGCAAGGTTATCGTCTATATGGACGATATAATGATCTTCACAAAAACTCTAGATGAACATCGTGAGATAGTGAAAGAAGTTCTCCAAATTCTTCGTGAGAATAAATTGTCGCTTAAACACACCAAATGCGACTTTGAAACCGAAGAAACAGACTACCTAGGATTGATTGTATCTGAAGGAGCAATCAAAATGGATCCTGGAAAAGTCAAAGGAGTAGTCGATTGGCCAATTCCAACCAATCGGAAGGAGCTTCGAGGATTCCTCGGCTTCTTAAACTTCTACCGACGATTTATCGAAGGTTTCGCGGCTACGGCCAAACCCCTAAACTCCCTCACCTCTGAAAAGACCCCTTTCATTTGGACTCCCGACTGCCAAAATGCATTTGAGTCCTTAAAACAAAAAATTACATCAGCACCGGCACTCCGCATGCCAACAGATTCAGATCCCTTCCGGATTGAAACAGATGGATCTGGCATCGGTATCGGTGCAATTCTCACCCAAAAGCAAGATGATCGATGGCACCCTATAGCCTACATCTCACGCTCTTTAAATGACGCAGAACGTAACTACCATGCTGCAGATTTAGAGTTAGCTGTGATCATCTTCGCACTCAAAGAATGGCGTCACTATCTCTTAGACGCTGTTCACCCCTTCCTCATCCTCACCGACCACAAAAACCTGGAATACTTCACAAAACCCCAGGATTTAAGTCGAAGACAAGCTCGATGGTATCAGATCATGCAAGAATACCATTACACCCTCGAACATCGTCCTGGCAAGACGAATCCCGCTGACCCTCTGTCCCGGAGGCCAGACTTTGAAAAGGGGATAGAAAACGATAATCTCCAAATTCAAATCTTCCCTTCACTGCCACAAAAATCAAACTCGCTGATCGACAAGTCAAAAAGTGATGAGTCGGCTATGCCGATCCTTCCTGAAAAGGTGGATAATCACTCGGCGATCCTTCCTGAAAAGGCGGATACTCGATCAGTGCAAAAACAGTTGGAAACAATTGAGTCACTGATAATAAAAAATCAATTTCGAACAGAGTCTTTCGTAAAAGAAGGACTTAAAAACAAGGATTCCCCCTGGCATGTGAAAGACAACGTCATATGCTGGAAAAACCTCACATACATCCCGCACAACCCCCAACTCCGCGAACAAGTGATCAAACAAAATCACGATCATCCAATCGCCGGACATCCTGGAATCCGCCGCACCCTCGACTTGATCAAAACCCGTTACTATTGGCCAACAATCCGAAAGGACATCCGTCGATACATAAAGGGCTGCGACAAATGTCAACGTGTCAAACCAGACACACAAGGAAAGAAAACCCCCCTCAATCCAAATGAGGTTCCCTCCGCTCCTTGGGAAATTATCTCAGTAGATCTAATTGGCCCGATTCCTGAATCAAATGGAAAAAATGCCATAATGGTCATAGTAGATCGTTTCTCCAAGATGATTCGACTATTCCCGGTCTCTACGGAGATCTCCGCACAAGGCGTCGCTAAAATCTTTCGCGACGAAATATTCAAACTCCACGGCCTTCCCCATAAGGTCATCTCGGACCAAGGTCCACAATTCGTCTCTTCTTTCATGACGGAGCTTTATTCCCAGCTTCAAATTGAAGGAAACCCCTCTACCGCCTATCATCCCGAAACTGATGGGCAAACTGAACGTGTGAATGCTTGGGTAGAACAATACCTACGTATTTACATAAACCACCGCCAAACTGATTGGACAGAATGGCTCCCTATTGCTGAGTTTGCACACAATCAAACCACATCCTCAGCAACCACCTATTCCCCGTTCATTCTCAACTATGGACAGCAACCTCGGTTTGGATTCAGTCAAAAGAAGACTGAACGCAATCCTGCCGCAGCGACATTCATAGAAGAGATGAAAACCACACAGGAACTCGCACGGTCAGCCCTGAAAATGGCTGCGTTCGATATGAAAAGATTCCACGACAGGAAAGTCCGCCCCCCTGTCGAGTACAAACCAGGTGACCTCGTGTTACTTGAATCTACCCATATCCGAACAGAAAGACCCTCAAAGAAGTTGGATGACAAAAGATACGGTCCCTTTACCGTCATCAAAAAAGAAGGACTTGCCGCCTATAGGCTTAAACTTGACAAATCCTGGCGTTCAATTCATCCAGTCTTCCACGAATGTCTTCTTCACCCCTATCACAAAGGTGAATTCCCGTCACAACAAGTTCTTCCTCCCCCTCCACCGGTGATCGTTTCCGGATCCGAAGAAAACGAAATCGAATACGTCGTAGACTCCCGTCGGGTAGGTAACACTATCCATTACCTCATACATTGGAAAGGTTTCCCCAGGACTGAAAACGAATGGATTCCCGTCAAACAATTGGTCAATGCGCAAGCTGCGATCAAGGAATTCCACCGCATGAATCCTGATGCGCCCCGCCTAGCCATCGTAATCCGCCGTACCTCCCAAGACCCTCCATGTACATGTCCAATATGTCTTGGAATTCCGCCTCCTCCCTCTTCAAAATTATTTAATTCCAAAGACTTCAAAGAATTCAGAAAAAAATATAATAAGTACGATGACTCATTCTTCGAATTTCCCACTGTAGCATAGGCTCTCCTGGAGTTTCGCCCTTGAAAAGAGGATAATGTCAGGAACACTATTTTCAAACTCTAACTTAGATACAACCTCCTTATTATCACACCGTCACACCTTCACATTTCACCTCTTCACTTCCCACACGCGTGTGACTATTCCCATCGCTTATTTAATCTCTGCTCTTCATGTAAGTAATCTCCGCCTATTCCTGTACAAGCATTGCTTGGTCCGTGCACCATTCTGTAGCATATATATACTGTAGTACCATCGCTGTATTTCTCTATCTTTGGAATTCTCATTCACTTGGATCATTAGCTCACTTTGAGTGATTGGTCTGAGGTCCTGAAAGTAAGTAGCCTTTTTTTATTCGTTTGAGACTCAACCAAAGACTGCACGCGGCCCATGACGACGAAGGACTTCCCCGTTCGGACGACCGGCCCGCACGTCCTTTCATTCGCCCAGAATGGAGTGGTGATTCGACCAGAAACCTTCTCTGCGCAGTCCAACCTGGGATGCCGCCCTCTGCTTCCCGATCCGAAGCCTTGGAAAAATGTGGCGTACAAAGGCATTCAAGAGGGCACATGCAGTCGGGAAATGGCAAGAAAATCAAATGTGTTATAGGTCAGCGCTGAGTGCTGATTCCTGAAACCTGCATGCCCCCTTCTCCCGCTTGCGTGCTTCTTTCGCCGTCGGTTTTTCTTAGTTTGGCTATATGAAAGTGCGATCGTCGATGTACTTGTTCCTTAGTGTTATTGATGCTCGCAAGCATACATGTCTCATGAAAAAGGTACGTTCATATGTCATTATCGTCGTCGAAAAGAGATGAAAACAACGTGAAGATGTGGTCCCGGTCAAGACAGCAAAAAAAGAAACTTAGAAACCTGTCGCTGCATCCACGTCCTCTGATTCCTGAATCCCCTCACAAAAAACGCGGCTCGCCGATGCGGTTCAACAGATCTGTTCAACGTCAATAACAAGGCATCGGCAAGACCTGAAACGCGTCAAAGTTGGTGCGAGTCAGAAACTGAAGTACTGACGAGTCGAGATGCTCTGTAGGGGGTCATTGACGGCGTCGGGATGATTATGCGGGTTCATAAGTACGTCGCCCTCTTGTATTTTACATCTTCGTTATGGAACAAGGACATTGGAATCAGATTGTATGACCACGTATATTCAATTAGGATTGCATACGTTGATTTTTGAATCGCCTGAAGCGAACACGATCGTGATCACACACTGGTACGTGTTCTAACTTCTCTGAGGATCAACTCGATAGCCGAAATTTCCTCATGAAAGCGTGCAACATTTCTTCTTCCTTTGGTAGTTACAAATACACTGCATAGCCTGGGGGGGCGACGTTCTTGGATGACCCAACATGCACTGGTCATGATTGATCGTATACACGATGTGCCAAACCAGATGCTACTCTCGCGCATGCTCAGCATCAGTCTACGGCGATCTGCTCGATTCGGGTCGATGGTATACTGCCGGGTTGATCATCCTGATAGGGAGGTGTTCTACATGGAAGGCATGACCGAGTGTCTTAACTGCGATAGTCGTGCTCTTGTTTATATGGAAGTCTCGCATCACCTCAAACAACAGCTATACGCACGCATGACTTTTCATGCTAGTAATTTCTTGCGCAGCTGATGCGGTCTAGGCATTGACTTAGGCTACGTATCTCATTATCGTTTCCTGTCCCTCCGCAATGCGTCCACTGGCGGGCCCGTTGCCAACGTGCTCACAGCCTTGGCGGCCAGCGCAATACCGACGTCGATTCATACACCGCTCACAATCGAAGGGCTCGTCCGGCCGATTGTGAGTCCTAGGCATATACCCGGTGATGTTCCAGATCTTGTCATGAAAAAAGTATATCTACCGCGCAAGATACCTGTCTTCACGCACACGGTACCTGTTATCGCGTGAGTTTAGTACTACATACACTTTGCTTCAATTATTCATACAATAGAATTCTGCAAGACGATCATACATGCGACGGTAATGCTGACGGCGGATGCTCTAGCTGTGGATTCTTCGGCATTCTGAAAAAGTTCGAGCCATTATCAACATACATAGTGCTTATGTAGCTGATGCCGTTTGACTTCCACCTGATGGTCGCAAGTTGCAGCCCATGGCTGTACCATACTCCACGGCTTCCAGATATGATGTGCTTCGTGATATGTTGCTGGTTACTGATAGTGACAGCAATAGTGGTTCCTGACAAGTTTCGGATGGAGACTCTGTCTGCGCTGTCTTTGTCCATTGTTCTGTATTGACTCCCATGAGTAGTTGTAACAACAGCCTGAGCAGTAATATACCATACCTTTTAGAGCCTAGAGTCTCAGGTGGATGAAATCGCGGATGAAGTAACGATGAGCGCGATCGAAGACTAGATATGCCAGCGTGAGCACAAGTCGGTACAAGCAAGGACAGTATGGCATGCCAGTGAGCAGGAGGCCAAAACTCACCAACAGTGATCGACTATACGATGCGATGCTTTTCTGAGGGTCTTGGAGATAGGATTTGGTTGTCCTTTTTATATCTCGAAGCCCTCCTCAAAACCCCATGGGGGCAATGTAATTGAACATCAAAACACATGTGCACATTGCTATATGTCATCCCGATTCGTCCGGTCACATGTGGAGTTCAGTTTTGTCAGTGGTCGTAACCATACGACTTGTAGCAGGTTTTATCATACCACCTCGCTCGCTATACTCGGGCCTCGGGGCCCGATCCTTTCCACTGTTGTCAACAGTAGCCCGTCGCTATGAGGAAAACTTGAATGCAAACTACATTGTGTGTCGTATGATATCGAATGACTGAAGCGGACTCGGACGGAATGCGATGGGCCGGCAGGGACAGACAGCCAATACACCACATGACGTAGGGTGGATATCAATACCCCAAGGCTCAACGATCAACGATCAAACTTTTCGGGTGCCAAGAGAAATTCACGGTTCAAAAATTAAAATTCTTTGGTAACCTGGGGCTGGGGGACAACCATGATCATCAATTCCACTCCTATGGCACCAATATAAATACGGACCTAAGGTGTCAATCCATGTACAGATCTCGAAATAGATTTTGGTCCCGTTTTGTGTACCCATGGGCCTCCTCCGAGTCCGACGCACCTCGCTAGTGGCTACCCGCAGAACCTCCAATGAACCTCCTTCAGAGCATAGGATGAGAATATGATGGTAATGGTCGTTCATTAGTTTTCATTCCATAACTTCGGCCCACTTCGGCCCAGTCCCGATCGATTGACATGTTCACTGAACCTAGAATTTTTAATGGCTGACCAAAGACTAAATATAGCCTTGCGTTTACTGAACTCAAAATTCTCCAAACCGCAGCTCTAAAACTACCACGCATCGATTAGATCGATACATTGATGGAACGCAAACGTTTCGACCTTGTCGTCACTCTCACTCTTCAGCGCGTGTGCTGTGCACGACCCAACTCGTCCATCAATAAAATATCTATGTGATTTGATTTGTCTCCACCACTGTTTTTGGTGAAGTTTCGCGAATTGCATTGCCGACGCAAGCTGGATCACCTTGTCCGGACTCTTTGCGTATCCGACAATCGTGAGAGGTCCCCAATTTTGCCAAATAGCACTGGATGATCCGTTATACCGTGAGGTATCCGTCGTGAAGAGCGAACCCTGATACAAATGACTGTTTCTTGTTCCGGAGCCAGGCGAGGTGCGCTTTCACCTGCCATTGATGTGAATAAAGTGTTTCCGTTCCGTCCCTACATTCAATGAATGTACCATTGGGCGAAGGGAAAACTCGGCAGTGGCACCACTGGGTACGGGATGACCTATCCCACGAGCGAGAGCGATGACGCATATCCACACAAAGATATCACAAACCGACACCATTCAGTGCCAAGCGGGAGCCTGATGTTTACTATGTTGGCCATCAACGTTGTGCATGAATAGAACAAAATGAAACAAGGTGAATGAGAAGGCATGTACGTGGGTGACGCTTGATCGATGCTGGATCGATGGTCTCGTTGACATTTCGGACGCATGGGTTAAAGTTATCACACACTCATCAGGAAAATGGTGAAGAATAGATAATAAATTATAATGCTGAGAATGGGTAAGATAATCCATTATAATCCATTACAATCCATTATAATAGATTATCTTACCCATTTTCAGCATTATAATTCATTATCTGTTCTTCACCATTTTCCTGATGGAGCACACAAGGGCAACTAAATGCAGTATTCCATTAGTAACGTAAAAAAAAAACACTTGGAGGGAGAAACAAAAGCAACATTGTCAATCATGATAATCAAGAGGGAAACAATGTGGAAGTAAAGGGGGACGTCCAAAATAATCGTAGAAAGTCTGTACATAGAAAAGGCAGGTCCCTGACATGATTTCATACAGCTGTGCTTGCTTGGAGTGGCACTTGAAGGGAGGAAAGTATGAAAATGATGGGTGAGTGTCTGGCCATGTGGAGAGAAGAAGACAAAAGCTTCACAGGACTGCAATGTTGTCGGCACAAGCATCTGTCAACCCTAGATCACTGGACTGAGACGGTAATGGCTCAGACCACAATACAAGTCCGGAACTTCCAGGGAAGATGCAATGGAGGAAAGAAACTCATGCGCTCGGTCTGATTGTTTGCCCACAATGTAGGGTTGAGAATCTGGTCGAGTGCACATAGCTCATAGCACGAGCCAATCTCGTAAATTTCCCATAAAATTGCTCTGATGATACAAGGGGCAGGGTTAACCGGAGACACAAGTGGGATCTCCCTGCAGTGCCATTCCAATATGTCCCAAACACCATAAGCTTGTGCCGCTGATGCTGCAACCTCTCCGAAGATATCCAAGATGGCCAACTTGTGACCTTTGGCAGTCTTGTTGCCCATCTGGCTTTCGGGTGCAGCCTCCAGTTCTTCCTTAGATGGTGCATAGTGGAGAATCTCTCTCCATTCTTGGAGAGCCAGGAATTGTGAAGGCAGGTCATGGTCAAGCCAACATATCCAGATTGAGTGAATGGCCAGCCAACTTGACATGAAAAGCTGGCATTGCTTGGGGATGGGACTTGATACAAGGAGGGCTGGTTCTGGGACATGATAGCCCTTATTGACCATGTCTTTCTTTACCTTGTTCAGGTCCTCATCGATGCACTTCATGACATTCTCCCACACAGCGAATGCCTCAGGCATTTTGGGAGTGTGCCACTCTGCCCACTTATCATGGCCTCCAGAGGTATGGCCTCCAGGGAACATCAAACTAAGCTTCAAGGATTGATAACTGAAAGAACTTACTTTGTTTGGGATGAGGTCGCTGCTTCTGTGCAGCCCGCCGAGTCTGTGCTTGAGTTGGGGCACTTCCCACTTGACTGGAAGCCTGTGACTGTGATGAGGGTTCCAAAACAGGAGGATTGGATTGGATCATAGTGATGTAGTGCAGATGAGTGTGCACATGATGCTGAAAACCACCAGGTCTATGATAAAGGCAGTCGAAAGGGTGAGCAGGCTTCCCTGCTTCACAGTACATGCTGCAGACAATGTTGTCAGGAAAAGTGAACTTCACTGGATTCTTGATGATAGTTTGAGTGGTAATAGTGAGTTCATGTCGAATCAGCCACACTGGCACACCTGCATGATACAGCTTGGCACAGACATTGGTATTGGCTGTAAAACAACCCATTCATTGAGAGCGCACAGGAAGAGGGGCAGAAGGAGGGTGGGCAATGTAGGGTTGGACTTCAAGAATATAGTTGAGGAAAGCCATCAAGTCAAGGAAATTGCACTGAGCTTGAGCAACAAAGACGATGATATCACAGAATATGAGGGGATGGTTGAGCAAGACCAACAAATTGTGGTCCAGAGCCTTCAACATATGGCTACCTATGTCTTTCTTGTTCCCACAAGTCTTCTTCCAGTCGTTATACCAAGCTGAAACAATGTTGCACAGAGAGGTGACACCGAGCACTTTCTCCTGGTTGAGATGTCCAACTTCAAAGGCAGTCAGCAGAAGGGGCTCAAAATTTGCAAGGGAAGGGTGATATCATGCCCAGGAGATAGGGTTGGGGGCAGGATGGTTATCGCTTGGTTGAATATACACAGAATATTCATACTCCTTGCAAAATTCTTGAGGCCACTGGAAACAGTCAGTTGGACTGTTATGCTCAACTCAGGTAGAGGTGATCATAGACCTGGTCAGTTCAAGGGTTCTGTCTAGGATGAACATTCATCGTAGATGGTTTGAAGGTTCAAGGGGGTTCTTCCGATGACAACTCTGTCGTCGGTGGTTTCAAGGGTTTCAAGGGAGCATCCACTCAGAGTAGGACGAGGACTTCAAGGAGACAAGGGATCCAAGGGATCAAAGACGATGTACAAGAGTGATGCTATTCCAGGTAGGTCAAGCATAAGGTACATCACTGGTATCGTAGGGTTTATATAGGGAAAGGAAAGAGGAATTACTAAGCAATAGAAAGCGAAGGAATTCCTAGGAATGTTTAGTAATACACAGCAAGTAGGACAAAAGAAGAAATAATGATGTCAAGCAGGCTGTTCAGCAAGACATGTGTCTGATAGGAATGCATAGAAAGGTAAGCAAGATGACAAGTCGTCTGACAGGAATGCTTGGAGAAGTAAACAAGATGATGAGAGGAAAAATGAATAGGAAAAATGAATAGGGGTGAATCATAACATTACTTCTGGAGTACATTCGAAGCTGTGAAGAGAATAAAAGAATCAAAAGTCATAGTCCACACCCAGGGAACTGGTGACGTTGGCGACAGCAGTGTCATCCCAAACGTTGTCTCTGTGATCTTCGTTGGCGAAGGAGTCATCGATGGAAGGAGATTCAGATCATTGACGAGATTGGATAAGGGGGCAGTTGGAGTATCATTGACTACACTGCCAGGTACAACGATGGTGACGAGGAGCAGAGGAATTCGCCGAAATCATACAAGGGACGTAGAAGTGTGGAGGAGGGATAGGGAGAGGATTGGTAGAGGAAGTACTGGTGGTGGGGGAGATGGAAGTCAGTGGGGAACGACAGCGCCAAGGGCAGCGAGAGGCAACGTGACTTGGCCTGATAATTCGGCAGTGGCGGTAGTGGTAGTTGGGACAGTTGGCCATGAAATGACCTTCATGTTGACAATGGAAGCAACGATCGGTGGGATTAGAGGGAGGTCGACATCCGTCAGCCTCTCGCCATGCAGCGAACGTGGGGAAGTTCGGGGGAAGGAGACGTTGGGCGACAGCAATCGCGAGACGTTCTGCTTGTTGCTCTTCAATGGTAAAGTCGGCCGAAGACGCGGAAGGCATAGATGGGACAGGAGGGGAAGGGGGAAGGGTAGGAGCGGGAGTTCCAGTCCGTTGTTCCTGACGGGCCTGTACTTCTCCCAATTGGCAATGGTAACGATCGATCTCAGAGACTGCGAGTGGCATTTGTAGTTGGTAAAGAGTGGAGAGGAGATTTCCTTCAGTTTGGGTTTGAATTTGGCGAAGGATGCCGATGCGAGAAGTGATGCTTTTGTTGGATGATGTGAGAGAGGAGGTTGGCAAGACGTTGGTTTTGTAGGAAAGCGTGATGGAGATTCCACAACAGGAATTCCATGTCGAAGTGATTTCCGAAGTAAATGGTCATTTGGGGATTGGCGATTTGTCTGGCCAATAAGTCTAGGGCCGCAGCGGTGGGAACGTCTTGGATATGGAAAGTGGAGAGAGGGAGGTTGACAGATTGGACAGGTTCGGTAGTGGGAATGGGAGAGGCATCAGTGATGGTGGGGCCCCAAGAGTCGGTGTTCCAAGATTCAAGGGGTGTGGGTGACGAAGGACGAGAAGAAAGTCTGTCAAATAAAGGTATGGTAATGGAAGAAATGGAAATGGAGGGAACTGGGGTAGGAGAATGAGGGGAGTAAATAAGAGGCATGATGGATTAGAATTCGTAGTGCCAGGGACAGTTGTCGTATTTCCTGTTGCAGAAGTATTGGTGTTCGAGAGGGTGAGACGGTGGAAGGTCATTGCGAAAGAGAAAGAAGAATTTATATGTAGAAGGGGAGTCCGGGTTGGAATTTGAAGTTTCGTTTATGAAGCATTTTTCTGAAAGGCGGAAGGGTGACAGTTTTTATAATCTAGGAGAGCGGACTTTGCATGTTCAAATCCCACTCAGGGACCCATGAGTCGTCTTCAGCTGTGTATCCTTTCCATCGGATCAGGAAGGACCGACGGAACAGGGTTCCTCTGTGGTGTAGAATTTTCTCGATTTCGTATTCTTCTTCTTCAGCGATAAGGTCAGGTGGTGGTGCAGGGAAGTTCGGGCCATGTACGTTGTTTTCGCAATAGGGTGATAAGAGGGAGGCGTGGAACACAGGGTGGATTTTCCATATTTGGGGAAGGCAGAGTTGATAAGTGATTAGGGATAGTACCTTGACAATGGTAAAAGGTCCTTCTCACTTCGGTGTGAACTTCGGGTTGGCGATAGATCGTTTGAGATTCCATGCTTCTAACCAAACTTTATCTCCTTTTTGGAAGGGAGAAAACGTTTTCCTGGTGCAAGAGGCCATGACTTGTCATGCTAGTTCATGGGCGGCAAGAGCTTTGTTACGAGCAGCAGTGAGGGTTTTCAATCATTCTTCAATGGCGGGAAGGGTGGTTTCTGGAAGGACAGTGGGTAGGGCACAGGGTTCATATCCCATCATGAGATAAAATGGAGATTGGTTGGTGACGGAGTGGGGACGGTGATTATGGGCAAATTCAGTGTGAGAGATGGAGTCGGACCATGAGGTGGGGTTATTTCTGCAGAAGATGCGGAGATATGTTTCAATTTCTTGGTTTATATGTTTGGTTTCTCTGTCAGATTGTGGGTGGTAAGTGGTGGACAAGGACAGGTTGTAGCCAAGGAGTTCTTTTGCGAAGGATGAAGTGAATTGGGGGCCACGATCAGAGATGATTTTGTCGTATAGACTGAACCGTTTGTAGACTTTGTGGAAAAAGAGGGCCACAATGCCCTCGGCAGTGATGGTGGTCTTGGTGGGACAAAGAATTACCCCCTTAGTAAGCCCATGGTCAACCACGACCAAGAGACAGTTGAAGCTGGCAGAAGGGGGAAGATCAACGATCAGATCGCAAGAGATTTGTTGGAAAGGGCAAGAGGCGGAGGACAGAATGGGGAGGAGAGGAGGAGAGGTGGGATGTGTGTTCGCCTTATTTTGTTGACAGGTGGCGCATCCTGTGACATAGGCATGAACAAAGGAGGCAAGACCAGGCCACCAGAATTCAGCGGAGACAAGTTGGTGAGTTTTAAGGAAACCAGGGTGGCCAGTGGATTCATGGTCATGGCAACGGAGGAGCACAGAGCGACGAAGAGAGTCATTGGGGGAAACATAGACACGACCCCGGTAAGTAAGGATGCCGTCGTGGGATTGCCAATCGGAAAGGCGAGAGCGAAAGGCGGGAGGGATATCACCCTCCAGAGACTGGAGGGCTTGGAGAACGAGGGGGTCAGAGGTGGAGGCAGATTGGATTCAGTCGGAGAGGGAGGTGTCGATGAGGTTGACAAAGAGAGAAGGGGGAAGGAGGGTTGTGTCATCATTCTCGGTGAAGGAATCAGGGAGGAGGTCAGGGTGATGAGAGAGGGCATCGGGACCAGTGAGGAGTTTGCCAGGAATGTGGATCATTTTAAGATCAAAGTCGGCAAGATCAAGAAGCCAACGGGCTTGGCGACGGTTAAGGGCCTGTGATTGTCAGAAATATGTCAAGTTTTTGTGGTCAGTAAAGACCTGGACTGGGAACGGTGATCCGTGGAGGTAGTGTCGCCAGGATTTCAGGGCACGAATGACGGCAAGGAGTTCTCTATCATAGATATCATAGTTACGTTCTGCTGGGGAAAAATATTGCAACAGGTAGGAGCAGGGGTGCCAATCTCCGTTGGAATTGGTTTGGAGGAGGATGGCTCTGGAAGCAAACTTAGAGGCATCGGTGGCGATAGCAAATGGGGTGGAGAAATCCGGGAGATGGAGAATAGGTTTTGACAAGAAGAGGTCTTTAAGTTTGTCGAAACTTTGTTGACAGGAAGGGGTCCAGTGCCAAGTGATGTCCTTCTTAGTGAGATCGATGAGAGGTCATGCGACGGAGGAGTAGTCGGGGATGAAACGACGGTAGAAATTGGCGAAGCCCAGGAAAGAATGAACTTCCTTGACTTTTGTAGGTGTGGGCCATTTGGTGATACCATCAAGTTTGACAGGGTCCATGGCGAGTTGTCCAGGTTTGACGATCATTCCGAGGTATTCCACCTCAGTGGCAGCAAAGGTACATTTTTCTAATTTCAAGTGGAGGTCGAGTTCCTTCATTCGTTGAAGAACTCGTTGGGTACGTTCGGTGTGCATGTCGTCATCAGGGGAGAAGATAAGAAGATCATCCATGTAGATAACTAGCCATCTTTTGGAGATCATATCTCTAAAGGAGTTGTTCATGAAACGTTGGAAGGTAGCGGGGGAGTTGTTGAGTCCAAAGAACATGATGGTGGGTTCAAAGAGTCCTTTATGGGTGACGAAAGCGGCTTTCCATTGATGACCGTCTTTGATACGGATGTTGTTATAGCCCCATCGGACATCAAACTTGGTGAAGACCTTGGCCCCTTGGAGTTTGTCGACAAGGTCAGAGATGTGTTAACACTGGGCGTCGGAACGTAGCACAGCGAACACTCGAAATAGTTCGAAGACTTGTTGTGGGCGAAGCAAAGAGGAAAGGTGTCTCACTACCCAATGCGCACACTTGGGACTCGTGGATGTGCTAAGTAACAATGCTGAATTGCGTAGAACTAGCTGGGGAATACAGGCGAAGACGAGTAGCTACTTATACTAGGCATAAGACTGCGCAATCCTGTGGGCACAGTATAGGCTATGTGACTGCGCACTGCGTAAGGCGATGTGCGCAGTATAGGCTGTACCTCGAGTGGATAGGGGAACACGAGTCATCATATAAGGAGAATGATGACGAGGAGCAGTGGTCCAAATAAGGAAACGTGACTCAAATGGAAACGTGACTCAAGTAAAAGAAACGTGACTCAACAAGTAAAAAAAACGTGACTCAACAAGTAAAAGAAGCGTGACTCAACAAGTAAAAGAAGCGTGACTCAACAAGTAAAAGATCCTAGAAAGGAGAAGAAGACGAATGCCTAGCGAAGACACTAGGGGAAACGATAAGTCCATAGACGTAGGGGAAAGAGGGGTCGTAAGGAAAAACTGTAACAAGATGAGCGGGAGGGGGTATGCATCGCGAATGGTATGTTCATTGAGGTATTGGTAATCTTGACAGGGGCGAAGGCCTCCATCTTTCTTTTTGACAAAGAAAAAGGGGGAGGCTTGGGGGGAGTTAGACGGGCGGATTTTCCCAGATGCGAGATGTTCATCGAGAAACAAATCAGTTGCTTTTCGTTCCTCGGGAGAAAGAGGGTAAACCTTCCCAATTTTCGGGACGAAGGTTTCTTTGGTATTGATCTCGTGATTGTAGGGACGGGAAGGGGGTACATGGTCAGTGGCTTCCTTAGAAAAGACGGAAGCAAAGTTCTGGTATTCGGGAGGAAGGACAGCCTTTGGTTTATTCTTTTCGGCAGTCATGGCAAGTTCGGTGGCGGTGGTTAACTTGGTGATGACCGGTGAGCCTTTGGGAATGAAATGAGATCCACAGCGGATGATGTGGTGAAGAACTCTGTTGTCGAAGACGCGTCGGATGTACTGAGATTCGGTTTCTTGGTTAAGATACGAGAAGAGATGATCTTCTGTAGCAGTATTGACATGGACATGCTTCGGTGGGGGAAAGGATGCCTTTTTATAAAAGGTGTTGTGTTGTTCGGTATCTCTCATGTGAGTTTGGAAGAGATCTTTGGATTCATTGAGGGATTCGTCAAGGGAAAGGGTACATTTTGCCCAATCGACCATTGGGTTAGACTTCTTGAGCCAGGGGAGTCTGAGTATGATGTTGTCACGTCCACAGGACATGACATGGAAGGTGGTTCGTTGGGTGATGCCTTCGATAACGAGGAAAAGATCACAGGTGTACCAAATTTCTCCATTGTTGTTGTAAGAGGAATCGGCGTTTCGTACGTGGATGGGTTTCGCGAGTTTGGTGGTGGGTAATCCATGTTTTTGCACAAATTGTCGATCGATGCAGGAGATATCAGCTCCACTATCGACTAGAGCACAGGTTTTGACGGTTTGCAGGGTATGCGATGGGATGACAATCTGGATAGGAATTTGCATAGATTTGGTCAAAGATTGTACGTGTACAGCATCGCATCTAAGGGTAGGGGAGACTTGCATCGATCGAGTTTCCCTCTTTAAAAATCTGAAGGGGTGAAAGCTACCCTTCGAACGGTGTCTTCATCGTCATCAATGTCCATGAGGTTAGGGATTTCATCTTCCTTGGTGGATGTTTTGACGGCAGGTTCCTTTTTGGCAAAGTTAGGGCATTCTCCTCCCATGTGTCCAGGTTTCCTGCAGTGGAAGCAAAGTCCTTTGTCATGACAACGTTTGCATTCTTCTGGGGTGAGTTTTGATACACAAATGGCATCAACGTTCATGGTGTCTGGGTCACGGGTTTTAGTTTGAGTCTTGGGAGTCGAAGAAGTACATATAAGCCTGGGTGGTGACTTTGCTTCGATGTTGCTGGGCGAAGGCTTTGGCAATGTCTCGTCTGGTTTGGACTTCTTGTGCCCATTTGTACCAGTCATCAATGGTCTTAGTATCTTTGCTGGATTCACTGATTTTTTCAGACATAGAAATGGAAAGCAGCCCAGCTCCAAAGAATGATCATAAGACACTGTCTTCGGTAATTCCGAATACGATAACGTTGTTCTGGAAGTTGGCGATGTATTCAGAGAGGTTGCCATTTTCAGGCATGCAGTAGGTGGTAAGCCAGATGGTGGCTCTTTCGGCAGTGTCCTTTCTTTCGAACGCGGTTTTAAACGCAGTCTGGAAGTCGGTGAAGGTTCCTAAGTCCAGCGGTGTTGCATTCAGTGCTTTCTGGCGATAGGTGGCTGCCCAAGTAACGGCAGTTCCTTTCGTCATATAGGATAGGGCGAAGGCAACACATTTGGCTTCGGAGTCATATACTTTGTCATTGACCATGAGATAAAAGACAATGGTGTCGAGCCAGATCATGGCTTTGGATGGATTTCCACTGAAGGATTCAGGAGTTCCGATACGTAGTTCGGTGGGTTTCATGGCAGGGGTGGCGTTGGACATGGTTGGTGTTACTGGTGACAAGGATGGGGGTATTGCGAAGAGGTTGGTATGAGGGGCAACTGG
>JBBPLF010000614.1:0-19718 GCA_038089615.1 Aureoboletus auriporus
ACCTGACGGAAAGCGTGTCGTCTCCGGGTCTGACGACAATACAGTACGAATTTGGGACGCCGAGACAGGCTCTGTCGTAGCTGGGCCCTTCAACGGACACCTCGGTTGGGTCAATTCAGTCGGGTTCTCACCTGACGGAAAACGCGTCGTCTCCGGGTCTGACGACGAGACAGTGCGAATTTGGGACGCCGAGACAGGCTCTGTCGTAGCTGGACCCGTCAATGGACACACTGGTTGGGTCATGTCAGTCGGGTTCTCACCTGACGGAAAGCTCGTCGTCTCCGCGTCTGACGACAATACAGTGCGAATTTGGGACGCTGAGACAGGTTCTGTCGTAGCTGGACCTTTCAACGAACACACTGGATCAGTCTTTTCAGTTGGGTTCTCACCTGACGGAAAACGCGTCGTCTCCGGGTCTTCCGACAAAACAGTGCGAATTTGGGACGCCGAAACAGGATCCGTCGTTGCTGGACCCTTCAACGCACACACTCGATTAGTCTATTCAGTCGGGTTCTCACCTGACGGAAAGCGCATCGTCTCCGGGTCTGACGACAAGACAGTGCGAATCTGGGACGCTGAGACGGGCTCTGTCGTAGCTGGACCCTTCAACGGACACACCCGATCAATCTATTCAGTCGGGTTCTCACCAGATGGAAAACGCGTCGTCTCCGGGTCTGACGACAAGACAGTGCGAATTTGGGACGCCGAGACGGGGTTTGTTGTAGCTAGGCCCTTCAACGGACACACTCGATCGGTCTATTCAGTCGTATTCTCACCTGATGGAAAGCTTGTCGTCTCCGGGTCTTCCGACAAAACAGTGCGAATTTGGGACGCCGAGACAGGCTCTGTCGTAGCTGGGCCCTTCAACGGACACACTCAATCAGTTAATTCGGTCGGCTTCTCACCTGACGGAAAGCGCGTCATCTCCGGGTCTTTCGACAAGACAGTGCGAATTTGGGATGCCGAGACAGGGACTGTCTTAGCTGGGCCCTTCATTGGACACCTTGGTTGGGTCAATTCAGTCGGGTTCTCACCTGACGGAAAACGCGTCGTCTCTGGGTCTTCCGACAAGACAGTGCGAATTTGGGACGCCGAGACAGGCTCTGTCGTAGCTGGACCCTTCAACGGACACACTGGTTGGGTCAATTCAGTCGGGTTCTCACCTGACGGAATGCTCGTCGTCTCCGGGTCTTTGGACAAGACATTGCGAATTTGGGACGCCGAGACCGGCTCCGTCGTTGCTGGGCCCTTCAACGGACACACTGCATCAGTTAATTCAGTCGGCTTCTCACCAGACGGAAACCACGTCATCTCCGGGTCTGACGATAATACAGTGCGAATTTGGGACGCTGAGACAGACACAAAGCACGTGGTCTCCGAGCCAGGATCTGCTAGGTTCTTCAAACCCTCTTTGGTCAGACCAATTGGGTTTTCACCTCATGGAAAGCACCCCGTTATCCACGAATCTCAGGATCTGGCGTCCTTACCACCCGTCTTCCATCACGACCATCCATCTACATGGAAACTTCACGATGATGGCTGGCTTCGAAGTACATCTGGTGCCCTCGTCCTTTGGATACCACACTACTACCCGAAGTCTGGCCTCTGCTTACCACCGGCAACCGTGCTTATCCAAGACGGTGTTCCAATGTTACGATTGGATATGAGTTGTTTTGTACACGGGGAACGATGGACAGAGTGTTTTGAAGGCACTCTCAGCTAGTTACATAGTCTGTAATATCATGCAATGAAAGGTCACCAAATTTTTAATGAGACTCGGAGTGTTCTAGTTCGCACTGACGGTCGTCGTCCTAGCATGGCGCATCAAAGGGCTCCGTTAGCACGGGGTACCACCGTGCGGCAGCTATGAACCCGCCTGCGAGTAGTAAACCCGACCCAACAAGAACCTGGCACTAGGTGATGGTTGATACCCACGTTATGGACCACAACGGGTCCGAGTGGTGAGATACGTATATGTCGAATGGACACGCAGCCTGAGGGGTCTTGAGCCTCAGACAACAAGATGAGGCGAGGGTACAGACTGAAACTCGAAGTCCATTGTTCCAAACACCGTTCATATGCATGACTCTAGACTTACCCCGTGTTGCTTTGTGACCACAGCGAAGCGGTCGCTATCAGGAAGAAAAGCTATGAATTTGACTCGGAGTTGGTCAATGCATCATCGATCGGAAGTTGTAAAGACACAACGACGGTACCTTGGAACTAGTTTTGTACTGTAGAAACAACCAACAAGTAGAGGCTTGCCAAGGGTCCAAGAAGAAAAGGTTGAGTGACCGAGAAGCTCGTAAAAAAATAACCAACAAGCAAAAGTCGTGACGAAAGGGTCATGATGATAGTTCAAACATTTAGGTCCTTGGTGGCACATAAAATGCATGATACTAGTACAATTGGATTATGGTAATGGTTCACAGTGTGCCGTCAAAACACTCCGCCCATCGCTCCCCATGCACAAAACGACTCAGATCAAATTCTATACACCGAGAACCAATAATCACGGCCACTGGAGGTAAGCAGAGAGCAGGCCTCGGGTAGTAATGTGGAATCCAAAGGACGAGGGCACCAGATGGACTTCGGAGCCAACCATCCTCGTCGAGCTTCCATGTACGCGGATGGTGGTAAGGATCTTGAGGATTGAAGGTGCGTGGTAAGGACGCCAGATAACGGTCTTGGATCTCAGATGGCGCAGCCACGAGAGGCCCTGTTAATACATCCCAAATGCGCACTGTTTTGTCGTCAGACCCGGAGACGACGCGGTTTCCATCAGGTGAAAACCCGACTGATCTAACCCAACCCGTATGTCCCTCGAAGGGCCCAGCGACGAGAGACCCTGTCTCGACATCCCAAATCCGCACCGTTGTGTCGAAAGATCCGGAGACGACTCGCTTTCCATCAGGGGAGAACCCGACTGATATGACCGCAGAAGTGTGTTCCTCGATGGGACCGGCTATGACAGACCCTGTGTCAACATCCCAAATGCGCACCGTACTGTCGTGAGACCCAGAGACAATGCGCTTTCCATCAGGTGAAAATTCGATTGATGTGACCGAATCAGTGTGTCCCTCGAAGGGTCCAGCGACGAGAGACCCTGTCTCCGCATCCCAAATCCGCACCGTTTTGTCCCCACACCCGGATACGACGCGCTTTCTGTCAGGTGAAAACCCGAGCGACTCGACCGAAGAAGTGTATCGCTTGAAGTCCCCAGAACGGTGTTCTAAAAAGCGCACTAGAAAAGATTGGAGTAAACGGGTTGTCCTTGTTCTTGGACTAACATGAACTTACCCTTTTGAGAGTCGCATATGCGTCTCGAGAGACTTGCGAATACTCGTGGAATCAGTACATTCTCTTTGAGCTTGGAAAATCTGGCAACAACGACAGAGGCATCCCAAATCCGCATTGTATTGTCGAAAGACCCAGAGACGACACGTTGTCCATCCGGTGAGAACCTGACTGTAATGACCAAACCAGTGTGTCCCTTCAAGGGCCCAGCTACGATAGACCCTGTCTCAGCATCCCAAACGCGCACTGTTTTGTCGAAGGATCCGGAGACAACGAGCTTTCCATCAGGTGAAAAAGCGACTGATGCGACACATTCAGCGTGTCCCTCTAAGGGCCCAGCAACGACAACCCCCGTCTCCGCATCCCAAATGCGCACTGTGTTGTCGAAAGACCCAGAGGCAACGCGTTTCCCATCAGGCGAAAAGCCGACTGATGAGAGATAGTGGGTGTGTCCCTCGAAGGCCCCAGTCACAGCAGACCCTGTCTCGGCATCCCAAATCCGTATCGTTTCGTCTTGAGATCCAGAGACGACGCGTTTTCCATCGGGTGAAAACCCGACTGAGTTGACCGAAGAAGCGTGTCCCTCGAAAGGCCCAGCGACGAGAGATCCTGTCTCAGCATCCCAGATGCGGACCGTTTTGTCTCCGCACGCGGAAGCGACACGCTTTCCATCGGGTGAAAATGCGACTGATGAAACTAGATAAGTGGGTTTGAAGGGCCCAGCCAGCACAGAACCTGTTTCAGCATCCCAAACTAGCGCCGTGTGGTCGTAGGATCCAGAGACGACGCGCTTTCCATCAGGTGAAAACGCGACAGATGTGACCACTGAAGTGTGTCCCCTGAAAGGCGCAGCGACGAGAGACCCTGTCTCAGCATCCCAAATACGCACTGTATTGTCGTCAGATCCGGAGACGACACGCTTTCCATCGAGTGAAAATCCGACTGATGTGACCTGAGAAGCGTGTCCCTCGAAAGCCACGACAAACCCTGTCTCGACGAGCCAAATCCGCACGGTTTTGTCCTGAGAACCAGAGACGACACGCTTTCCATCAGGTGAAAACGCGACTGATGTGACCAAATTAGTATGTCCGTTAAAGGGCCCAGCGACGAGAGACCCCGTCTCGGCATCCCAAATCCGCACCGTATAGTCGTCAGATCCGGAGACTACGTGTTTTCCATCGGGCGAGAACGCGACTGATGTAACCGGCGCAGTGTGTCCCTCGAAAGGCCCGGCGACGAGGGACCCTGTCTCGGAATCCCAAATCCGCACCGTTCTGGCGAAAGATCCGGAGACAACGCGCTTTCCATCAGGTGAAAACCCGACTGATGTGACCCAAGAAGTCTCTCTTATAACCCTTTGCAATGTTGGCATCAGATCAGTACCTCTTCGAACCATCTCCCTGAGCTTGTGGCCGTACATCCGTCGGATATGCGATCTCTCTCGCCACATTGGCACGGCAGAGATATACAAGTGCGGTGTGCTCTGAGAAATGATTCCTCGAAAAACGGCTTGGAACTTGACGACCTCAGATGCGAATTCAGCCAACTCCTTGTTGCTGTGCTACTTCATTGTCAATTGATGAAAAAAAAAATCGAAGGAAGAAATGGCATACCCGATACCACTGTTCGAGGATTTCCATAGCTGGTGTGGCCGCCTTGTCTTCATTCACCAGAGCGAGTGCCTCCAGCCAAAAGAGCAACTGAGAATGCATGAAGGTGACGACATCGGGGAGCCCATCAAAGTCAGACGGTTCAATGTTCGAGAGATGGAGATGTGTGGCGAAATGCTGACAAGCATATACAAGCGAGTCTGAAATGGAAGTCTGAACACGTTGATGTAAGCCAGGGACATCCTTGTTTAGCAGATGAGACGTCTCGAGTCCGCACATGTTGAAATGTAGTCGCTCCTTCATCAGGCGTAGGCAGCAACGCACAAGAAACAGGTGCCGATCCGATATGTCAATGAACCATGGCTTCTTCCCACAGCGCTCCGGGTCTGTCAGGTATTCGGCAATAGACGCGTGGAGAGTCCTGATTGGCTTATCTTCACTGTACTGGAGGAGAAATCGAAGAGATGCAAGGAGGGTAGATGACGATCGTTCCAATCCTAAAAGTTCATCGATCGCAAGAACCGTCATTGGGGCCTGTCCAACAATGACGGCACCGACAACGTCGCGGAACTCGTTGACCAGGCTAGCATCCTCCCAGTCGCCAATTGACTCTAGGACGGTACCATATAGACTATTGAGTCTTTCGGTGCTGCTGGGACTGTTCGATATCAGCAGATACTCTAGGCTGGTTTGCGGATGAAAGGCATGTTCGACGAACGATACCACCGTCGACGCCAAAATAAACACCCCCTCCATGTAAATCATGAGTTTAAGCATGGTTGGAGTCCCCGGCCAGTAGACTGATAGCCGACAAGAAGGGCGGATGTTACGGATTTTATGCGTAGCATCGTATAAGAATTTGAGCACATCCTCCGTGGATGGTAGAAGCTCGACACGATTGATGCGATTATCGTTCGAGGATGACATGAACGGTTCGACGATGTCTGGTTCGCCACGACTGGTGATGAGAAATTTGAGTTGGAGGGGAAGTGAAGTAAACCTCTTCGCCATCAGGTCCACGAGGACCCTACGTGTTTTGTCGTTTCCGCATTCATCGAGGGCATCTATAATGATGAGAATGGGAGAACCGAGCGTATGCTGGCATGCGGTCAAAGGGTCATGGAGGAGGGTCGTGAACTGAGCGGCAAGGGATTCGGTGGCTATGTTGGGATTCTTCTCGATTGCTTCAAGAATGGGAACTCGGATAGTCGGGTTATTCATGGCGAGTTGATAGGCAATGGTGCGGATGACACGGTTGGGATGACTCGAGGTGGGGTCATTCCTGTCAAAGAACAGGTATGCACCACACAGTCTTGGACATTCGTTGGTAACAGAATGGGCTATGGCACTCTTTCCAAAGCCTGCATCACCACAAAGCCAGTGGATGTTGGTGTCAAAGGACAGGTCGTCGGCCCAACGGAGAATAGGGTCGATGATCTTTCGACGAGTGCCCTTCAGACATGCCTTGCGTCCGGACGGATCCATCTTGGCAGGCTCGAGGACTTGACTAAGAAGCGCTAAGAACATCTATAAGATGTAGGAAACAGGCGAAAAAAATGACAACCAACTTTGTTCGGTCTGACTGGCTATGGGAGCGGATTCAACCATCATGACTTCTAAAATGTGTGCTTTAGAAGAGAGTCCAGTGATGAGCTAAATTTCGGCTCACGAAAATCAGCTTTGCGATCTACAGAGATGGGGTAACGAGGATGTAGAGGTAGATGAAGAGCACGGGCCCTGGCTCTGTTGTAAGGAATATCAACGGTGGGGGAGAGATGTACGCCGATTTAGAGTGGGCCAGCGGGGAACTGGAGCGGTATCGGCGAGGAAAGGTTCGTTCTTAAGCTTAAGCCTTGAGGCGATGTGACATGTGACATCGAGTCACTAAATTTCGGATTGTTCTAGCTCGCGCCGTCGTCATTCCAGTGGTATGCCGCATCAGAAGGGCCTTTCGGGTGTGGGTGTGGCTGGTAGCGCCGTAATGACACGGTCGTGTGGTAGCTGCACGCCATCGATGATAAAGGTGCATGTGTACGATGACACCATTATATTGTCACCGCTGCGTGTTGGTCGTCTGGCAGGAATATGTAGCATGGATAGTTCCGTTATCGTTGGGTGACACGTACATAATGACAACATTGTTCCTCGATGGACGAGAGACGCTCGTACTTGTCAATGATTCTCGTCATCGTTCTCTGTTCCTCATCAAACCCAATTACTACGACCCACCTTTTTCAAACTCCGATGGTCTTACAAGTTACATGCGGTGACTGCCCTCGAACCATCGACCCCCTCTCAGGCATGACTAGAGCACTCACTATTCACACAGACAGCTCCCCTGATAATCACGATGCTCGGCAAACAATGGCGAGTACCATATATCCTTGCAGTCCCAATGGCCAGAGCAGCTCCACCGCCGTTCACGCCGACGGTACCCGTCAACATCTTGGAACCTTCGGCCGAGCCCTTCCAACACATCTCCGAAATTTGCGTCATCATGCAAAGCCAGGTATAGGAATTCAATCCATGGTCAGGATCTGAGTCTTGGGCGTTCGAACAAGACAAAGTAACCAGGTGTCAGCGTCGGACTCCCACCATTTATGAGTTAAGCCTGTACTCCATTCCCGACGTGCAACGACTGCGTGACCGAACAAATAGTCAGCCGGCGACTTGCGTGCTCCTGCCGTGTTTTGTCACCCACAGTGTCGTTCGTCTTGAGACTTCTCATTCGTCCATTTTCTTCGTGATATCCCCGAGTTGTGGAATGGTGAGCCCGTCGGGCTTGTACATGCTATGATCACCGGGTGTGTCAGGTAATATTGATGTCATAGAAAACTTGATCAGGATACTGAGAACAGGAATGTCAGCTTCCGTTCCTTATCGCGTGCATTACTTTGTCGTGACCGTATAAGTCGACAGGTCTGTTTCACAGCCTCGTCTGATCCCCTCGTGTTTTTTTAGTAACTCACTGCTACCCGCAGAATTCCTGTTCAACCATGTCCTTCGCGTCACTTGATAAAGAGGTGGGACGTTGAAGTGGCGCGGGTGTTGTGGTGGGTGGTATGGAAAGAGCAGACCTGGGGACTCAAGCTCAAGTACTATCGTGCGTGAGACACAGCGCGGTGTGGCGTGGGCTTTCAAGATGAACACCACATACCCAACCGTATCCATCGACCTCGTACGTCCTCTCACCCATCTCACCATCCGATCTCACCCCCACGACAGACCCTCGAACGACAAACCGCCAAAGAAATCCTCCATGCCATCCTTCACGCCATCCTCTTTCACCGTCTCTTTGGCACAGTCAAACCACAAACATTCGACGTCCTTGACGTCACCATGGTCAGTCACGTCGATCATACGTGCGATATAGTCCTAAACGAACGTCCAGCCCGGCGTCGCAGATCCAGACATGGAACAGCTCGTCAATGACAAGGTAGACGTGTTTTGGAAAGGAATCGAAAGCGGGTCAAATAAGCGTGGGCAGGCCAGTTGCCGTGTATCCCCCTCCATGTTTCCATTTCCCGACCCTTCTCTCTAGATCCTCGTCACGTTTTCGGAAAAGAAACCGAAAAAGTCGTGGTTCCAAGTATACGTCGGAGAGGAAGACGTTCCATGGGAACAATGGTCTGTCCTATCCTCCTTTGATCGATTCGACCTGCATCTTTGACGTGTAGGATTATCAACGCTGAACTGCGACAACCCAAATCAGATAGAGGCACGCTCCACCCATCATCCCACATCGCTCGCTCACGTCGATCTACAGACCGTCACGAATTCAGTACTACGCTTGCCACGACCCTCACCAAAGCCCTTCAGGTCATGCTCACCCATACTTCATCTGAAAAGGGTCGTACAGCCGTCCCGCTCATCACCAACGCTACGGGCATCTCGCCATTTCCAATCCGGATCACTGTCAAAGTGGACGGCGTCGAGATCGGGTGAGATTGACATGATACTTTGATAATCCACACACTCCGAGTTCCGTACATAACACATTAATGATGTCTCCTACTGTAAAGAATTCAAGCATTACCAACATTCATTTATCAAAGCCGCGCTCAATGCGTCCCTAAGTCACCCTATAGGTTGCATTAAACACTTGCTGTTTCCGAACCTGTTTATCTTTAGCACCAGCAGCGCTTCCAGAAATAAACGCTCTTTCAGTAGTCACCCATGTCGCGATCAGTAAACAAAACACGCACCCCATAATCGCAAGGGCACATTTCCGACGCTGTCTTTGCTTGGTGTTTCATAGACACCAACCACCTCCATCGCATACGCCGAGGCAGCTTACACATCCTGTGCAACCTTTCACTACCAATAATGGCCCGCTTCGCGCCGAGCGCGTGCTTCCAAGAGTAATGTAGACCGGATGCTGTGCGAATGTGCAGACATGAGCTCCTCGCCGAAGGGAAAGAGGCGCCAGTTACACATCGCGCGCGAGTGCGTCCTTGACGAGCTGTGGTGGAAGGCGTCGAGTTGTACTATGTCAGCCTGTTCAGTAGAAGGCGACGGTTGGCCAGCAGAGAGTCCGATGCGAGGAAAGGCCCTTCGGGTGCGGCGGCTATGGTCCATACTCGCCTGCGAGTGACAAACCCGACCTAACGAGGTGACGGTTGACACCACGTTATGATCACAACGGGTCCGAGTGGTGAGATACGTGTACGTCGTATAACCGAGAAGCTCTTAAAAAGAGTAGTATACAAGCAAAGTCGTGAGGAAAGGGTCAATGATGGTTCAAACATTTAGGTCCTGGGTGGCATTAGTCACATAAAATGTATGCTATTAGTGCAATCGGATCATAGTAATGGCTCACAGTGTGCCGTCAAAACATTCTGCCCATCGCTCCCCATGCACAAAACGACTCAGATCAAATTCTATACACCGAGAACCAATAATCACGGCCACTGGAGGTAAGCAGAAAGCAGGCCTCGGGTAGTAATGTGGAATCCAAAGGACGAGGGCACCAGATGGACTTCGGAGCCAACCATCCTCGTCGAGCTTCCATGTACGCGGATGGTGGTAAGGATCTTGAGGATTGAAGGAGCGTGGTAAGGACGCCAGATAACGGTCTTGGATCCGAGATGGCGCAGCCACGAGAGGCCCTGTTAATACATCCCAAATCCGCACTGTTTTGTCATCAGACCCGGAGACGACGCGGTTTCCATCAGGTGGAAACCCGACTGATCTGACCTAACCCGTATGTCCCTCGAAGGGCCCAGCGACGAGAGACCCTGTCTCGACATCCCAAATCCGCACCGTTGTGTCGAAAGATCCGGAGACGACCCGTTTTCCATCAGGGGAGAACCCGACTGATATGACCGCGGAAGTGTGTTCCTCGATGGGACCGGCTATGACAGACCCTGTGTCAACATCCCAAATGCGCACCGTACTGTCGTGAGGCCCAGAGACAATGCGCTTTCCATCAGGTGAAAATTCGATTGATGTGACCGAATCAGTGTGTCCCTCGAAGGGTCCAGCGACGAGAGACCCTGTCTTCGCATCCCAAATCCGCACAGTTTTGTCCCCACACCCGGATACGACGCGCTTTCCGTCAGGTGAAAACCCGAGCGACTCGACCGAAGAAGTGTATCGCTTGAAGTCCCCAGAACGGTGTTCTAAAAAGCGCACTGGAAAAGATTGAAGTAAACGGGTTGTCCTTGTTCTTGGACTAACATGAACTTACCCTTTTGAGAGTCGCATATGCGTCTCGAGAGACTTGCGAATACTCGTGGAATCGGTACGTTCTCTCTGAGCTTGGAAAATCTGGCAACGACGACAGAGGCATCCCAAATCCGCATTGTATTGTCGAAAGACCCGGAGACGACGCGTTGTCCATCCGGTGAAAACCTGACTGCAATGACCAAACCAGTGTGTCCCTTCAAGGGCCCAGCTACGACAGACCCTGTCTCAGTATCCCAAATGCGCACTGTTTTGTCGAAGGACCCGGAGACAGCGAGCTTTCCATCAGATGAAAAAGCGACTGATGCAACACATTCAGCGTGTCCCTCTAAGGGCCCAGCAACGACAGACCCCGTCTCCGCATCCCAAATAATGGGTATGTCCCTCGAAAGCCCCGGTCACAGTCTCCGCATCCCAAATCCGCACTGTTTCGTCTTGAGATCCAGAGATGACGCGTTCTCTATCGGGTGAGAACCCGACTGATGAAACTAAATAAGTTGTGGATTTGATGGGCCCAGCCAGAACAATATGAGGGTCATTTTGCACATTAATTAAACGCACGCGCTCATTATGAAAGCGCACTACTTTCAATCGAGCGCACTACTTTTCAGTGAGCGCACTCTTCTCGGACTTGGTATTATTTTCAGTTTCGTACTAGTAACCCATTCAAGTAAACACCATTATCATTCAGATCACTCATTTTTAGGTAACCTGTATGCAGGACATCGTAGTATGTAGTCATTGGGATGAAAAGATTGTAGTATGCATAGCAAAGTCATTACAAATGAAAGTGGGAGGAAGGGAGGGGTAGGGGGGAGTTGTAAATTGGTGAAATGTTCAGGTAGTAAAAGTGATTAATCATGATGACTTGGAGAAAAACAATCTATACCCAAGGGTTGCGAGTGGGGGCACTGACAGTGGGGCGGAGAGCAAATACTCTTCGTTGTTGAACAGGCATCACTGGAGGGCTTGGATTAGTAGAGGCTGCTGCACGGGAGCTACCCTGAATAAAACTCGGAGATGGTATTAGCAGTGTAGATTGCTGGTCAGACACTAGCTGGTCGGAAGCCTGAGGGATTGCCAGGGCAGGAACTTCCAAGTCTTCGGCTGATGGCCCAGATGGCCCACTGGCAACACCGTGACTGCCATAGTTATCTGATTTGATCCATTTTGCATGTGGGGTCCGAGACAAGGTACCCTCAGCACTGGGGAATGAGGTGGATGCACAGTGCTTTGGTGCTATGATGGCTGCTGCTAAAGCTCAACTTGTCAGGCCGAAATTGATCCTAATTGATGTAATTTACTAACACATACCTGAGTTTGATGAATCAGCATCCTGCTGGGCCTGAGCCACTTCTCTGGTGATGAGGTTTGTAAAAAAATATTCATCGTCACTAGAGTCCGACTTCGTAAGGTCAAACAAGCGGTCAGCACTAGCTGTGAGGCCAGGTCCTGGAGTAGCAGAAGCCAATGCCGATGAGGGATTTGTGACAATGATTTCATCGCCTGTGTCTGAACCTGAGCACTGTGATGATACTTCATGGTCGATGGCTCAGGCCTTGCCTTTGTTATGGCTGACAGCATTGCCTGCCAGTGCCAACACGGGGTCCGACTCATAGTCAGATTCAACAATCTCAACACCCACATCTAAAAAATCCCCATTCAACACTTTTGGTATAGCTGTCTCCCAATCTGTATATGAAGATTGGGGAATGACAACTCGAGGAACTGCCAGTGAATATATCGTGTGAATACTATATTTGGCCTCAGAGAAAGGTAACATACCAATAAGAATGGAATAATTGCGCCAGCTCCGTCCTGGCATGCCCTTGGCTTCTTCGAGAGTTCTTCCAGTGATAACAGACTGTTCAAGAAGATAGAGAGTTCGCCCCGTGGTGCTAGCCAGCACCCAATGGAACGATCCTGTAGAAAGTTTGCCACATTGTGCATCCAACCACTCAAAGGCTTTCTGGAACAGCCGGCGAAACCAAGCATCAATTGCATTGACATCCCAAGTGAGTTTGAACTTAAGGTCATTTCCATTGTCGTCACCCACAAACAATCCATGGCATCGTAGATCTTCATGAGCAATTGCAGATGGTTTTATGGTGGTATGTAGTGCACCATTCTGACAAGTACAATGGTTGTTAGTCAGTACATGTACCATAGGTCATCATGCGCTCACCTCATCCAGCCCCGTAGGTATAATCATCACCATACCAACTCTGATCTCTTTCTCCAAGTCCTTCGGCTGACTCTTGACTTGGTGGGTGGCTGAACTTGAGCTTGAACCCTTGGCACTTGAGGATCCATGCTGGAGAAATCAGGATGTAAGTAGAAAATAGTGGTCATACATTGAATACTTACCCTATTTACATTAAGTTCGAAAGTCTTAGGCTTGACCGACGCATGATGGGTGTTGGACGAAACCCACCAACAGCTTCAGTTCGAGCAACTTGGGTCTCTGTCAATGGAATAGTCTGTTGCCTGATACTACCATACTGGTCGAGTATCTTTTGAATGGAACTCCTCAGGGTTGATGACATTGAATGATTCCGTTCTTTGTGTTGACATGTTTTGCAACGTTTTCCCTTTTTTCCTGCACCTGGGATGAACTGGAGACACTGGGAAGGTCGATGGTTTGCTGACATTGATAGACGTAGCAGATATGAGAAAAAGATAACTGGTCAACCACAGAATCAAGCTCTTCAAGCTCTATTTTATAACCATTGTACTCCATAGTCTAAGTCACAATTCACCTTCTTCAATTAAACCCACTCATATCATTGTCTTCAAACCCTGCACCCACAACACTGCCCGTGGCCACCAAATTGTAAATGGCATCTTTACTTGAAATTCCTTATGGCCGACAGTAATTACCTCAATTTTGGGATAGCCTCCCTCCGTCCACTCCACTTCTGCAACTCCATAACCCATGGGAATAATTCCTTCTTGTTGAACTTCTTGAAGAATAATAGAAAAAGCTTCTAGCACTTTGGGAGAATGAAAGGGTGGAGCTGCAGGAGGTACATTAATAGCAGCATGTCGAATGTGCTGACTTTCATTGGCTTCGATCTCAGCTTGTCCATTACTAGAATATCCCGCAATAATGTCCGAGTCATCTGTATATGTGCCATGTTGTAAACTCGATAAAAATCACATGTCCTGTGACAATTGTTGGTTGATTAGCCACAACTGAATGATAATATATGTACTGATGGAGTTTGATTATGTGCACGCCCTGAAATTGGATGATGATTCCAATCACATTGAAACTGCTGGCAATCATCATTCAGTTGACCAAGAAATAGGTGATGTAAAAGCCAAATGTGACGTGAGTCATCAGGATGCAAAGAGTGAATATCCTCAAGACGCTGAAAAAAAACCCACCAACAACATATGAATTAAATCCCTGTATCGAGCCAAAGTCGTTCAATGTGAGCATTCCAAGTGGACTTTCCCTACATGAATGACCCATAGTTAGGGCCATAGTGTTGAATCATCCATACTGTGACATCCATGTTTTCACTGCCTCGATCACCTTGCACATGGGAAGGTGTGCCATACATTGCAATGGCATCAATAAAAAGATCCAAAATGGATGATGCACGATTGTTGGTATTAGCCCGTAAACCAACAACCTGCTCTGAGTTTGAGTTAGCTTGATAGATAACTTGAATGTAATTACATACTGTATGACAGTATCCATCAATCATCCCATGGATGACAAAACCCCAGCAAATTAGCTTATGATGGCCATCAATGTGCCACAGGTAATTGGAGCGTGGAACGTCATAAGTTCGGCGCTGTATTGTTGTCCAACGGTGTAGCATCTGTCCAAGTGGGTCAATCCACTTCATGGATGACCGCACACGCTCCCGTTGGATACATATGTAGCCCGTGTGATTTGAGATATGCGATGACAAATTGGAGACCAGCATGAGTACACATTTGCTTGTAATGGTAGACAAGTACGTCAAGCTCCTCATTTGTTATGTCAGAGAATCATTTGATTAGACCATTGAGTCAGAGATGATGGCAAAGGGTATTCCGGTGTATTCCCAGCGTCTGCGCAAGGGTTCCTAGTGGGATGCAGCAGCTAGGTAATACCGCTTCAGCTAACCAGTCCTGATCGATGACAAAGCATGGACGGCCATGTCGACCTGATGAAGAAAGCTGTACCAGATTAATGTGTACGATATTAGATGTAAGGTTTTCACTACAAGGTTTTTTTTCCCATTAGTGTCAGATATGAAGGATAGTGACTCACTGCCCCTCCACAGCCAGAACAGCATTCTCAAGATCATGTATGAGCCTAATGAGCTGGTGTGCACATCCTTCAATCCAAATTACATCATCCACCTCATGTTCAAGTGCTTCCAATAGAGGGACCATTCGCTGATTAAGTTGGTCTGTGTGAATTTGAAAGCAGAGCGGATCAGCATCCTCCTGCCATAAGAGCTGCAGTGCTTGTCCATAAGTGCCTTGCAGGAGTCCATGTGCACGGACAACATCAGCACTCCAATGGTCACTAGATGGAAGGGGTGGAAATCCTTGTGGATCACGATCCATTGATGCATGTTGGAGCTGAGTGCCGAGGCCTAATGTCACTGTATGTCAAGCTGACTCTGAATTTGCCACATCTGAGTTGCCCTCCTTGACTGGGATCACAAATGACAACAAGCTTCAAGTGTGGTTGTCCTTAGCCTCACTTCACCCATTGTGTATGATCCCAGTCCATATCCAGCTTACATTCTGAGTTTTGTCGAATTGCTATCTTCATTCCCTTGCTTATTCTACCCCTCCAAGTCATGTCAACCACATGGTCCATGTCCAATGTTGCTCAAGAATGACACCCAGAATATTATTTCAGGGATGGCACTGTCTTCTTTTTGGTATTTCTCTTTTTCTGTACTACACACAGTTCAACTCACAATGATGTGTTGTGTGCAGGTTCCAGAACCAAGGCAACACACGCTGTACAAGCTCTACCCTGGCCTCCTTTCATTATGATCTTTGGTCCTTGACTCTCTCCTATCACTTCCTCGTCAACACAACAACGTAGAGGGAACATGCGATGAGAATCCAATTATCCTACATGGGATTGCTCGACACAAGTTTGATTACCTTCTGACCTTTTTGTCGGGCGGGTGTGTATTACTAATATTAACTTAACATTATTGAATATCTAAAATCTTCTGTAGCTATGCTGGCGAGCAGCATCGCCAAGAATATTTAATATCTGTTCTCAAGCTGTCAGCATTCTTTGAAATCGACCATGGCTACAAGTATGTGGTTGCTGAACTTGGTTGTTCGGCTTTGGATCCTTCCCTTAAGCTTCAGCTCGGACGCCAACATCGTGTTGATGAATGGGTTGAACCTGCATTCCGGGACCTAATGTCACGGCCACTATCATCCATCTCTATCATCAAAGCCCGTCAGATGGGCCTGGAATATTTGTACATTCTTGCTCGTACGAAAACACTAATCGAGAAAAGCTATCATGCCATCGCATACACAGAGCCACCACTCATGCAATCAGCCGCTTGTGTAAACCCCACTCAATGTGCGATTGTCTGGAAAGATGAGTGGTGGAATGGGATTGCACGACATTTACTTCACCCCGATGCTCCAACCCGTGGTGGGGAGATTCTGACTATCCTAGAAGATGCTGAGATACCCGATGTCTGCATTCACTGCAAACAGGCAATGGTGTCAAAACTGAGGGAGTCGGATGCACTTCGGCATGATGACACATTGCAGAATATTGCTGTGCTCGAAGTCATGGAGCTACAAACAGATGAGCATATTCGAGCCTCCTTCAGACAGTTTTCAATATTGCACTCGGAATAGTTTCTTACTTAGTACTATGTCACAGTTACTTGTAACTCTTTTTATGTCTCAAACGTAGTGCGTGCACTTTCTCATTGTTGAAATAGTGTGCGTTCGTTGCATGTGAACTATAATGCGCGCTGCGCGAACACGAATTAGAGTGCGCTCGCCATGAATGGACTTGAGTGCGCTCGCTATCACTAATGAGTGCTTGCGTTTAATTATTGTGCACTTTGACACTCATAGAACAAGACCTGTTGCCAGCGCTCTAGTCAATGAATCCACCAAACTTCTATCTCCGTTCGGCAATATTTCCTGATACGATCGCACGCCTTGATCACGTCGCCAACCTCTCTTATTACACGTGTGCGCGCTGATGAAGTGCTAGTATATCGCACTCGTCGGGCAAACGAACATCATACTCAGGATGCCTCGGAGGACAGGACAGAATCTATCATACCTCGCTCTTTCGTTCCACTTCTCATACCCGAATACATTGGTGGCTGGTTTGACCAGGATACCTACGTAAAATATAAGACCAACGGCTTTTTGCGCTTTTCAAGACGGACTGGTTCCCAGTCCAAGATCCGGATAAGCCTGTTGCCGCCTGACGATTCACAAAGATATTCCCGATCGTCTCACCGTCCAACAGCCACACATCAAGTAGTCATGGCAATTCAAGTAGGAGCCAGTACCACACTGGTATGTACACATTGAAACACAAATAGGTATTGATAGAAATAGCACGAGTACGCAGAGCCAGAAACATCCAAACGCCGCTTCACCCACACATTATACTGTTGCAGACTCTCCCTGTCGTATCACTCTACAGATTGGTACGCCCCTCTGAACTACATCTTTGCCTTGATTATTGAATTGTAACAGATTCAGAACCTAATCTACTACCTCTACGTTCTCGCCGGCCCACATGTCAAACGCTGATATCTACAAGCCAAAACCACGCACTTCAAATGTGGGAATAGTTAAATCCCATTCAACAGACAGAGATACAAACCAAAGTCGGTCGATAATTTTTTGCCATTTCCCACTGGCATAGCTTATACATAGTTCTTGTCAGCGCTTCTCGATGAATTCCTCAATCCTGCCAAAATGGATCCGTCTGGACGCAAGGCATGTCTAAAGGGCACACGTCGAAAGTTCATAGATCCCATTCTTCATTGGGCCAACGATATATCCTCCAACACCAAGATCTATTGGCTTTGTGGTGATGCTGGCTTAGGCAAGAGTGCCGTAGCCCACTCTGTTGTCGAGGAATGCTCTGTGGACCCTCGAGGTCTGTGTGTTCCATACCTATTCTTCGACAGAAACGACCTCGCCTTGAGCCATCCTAATCTCATTATCCGCACCATTGCCTATCAACTCGCCATCAACAATTCGGATATCCGTGTGGTCATTTTGGAAGCTACCATGAAGAACCCCAAGATTGCCACGGAATCCCTCGACATTCAGTTTACAAAGCTTCTGCTTGAACCATTGATTGCATGCCGACGAAAACTCCGTTACCCTGTTCTCGTCATTCTAGATGCTCTCGATGAATGTGGAGACGAGAGCTCACGTAGGGTGCTCTTGGACCTTTTGGTGAAGCGGTTCACATCCCTCCCTCCCCCAGTCAAATTTCTCATTACCAGTCGTACCGAACCGGACATCGAAAAGCCATTCACGACATCTCCAAATATTCATCGCATCACTCGAGTCGAACTTCTACCATCCACGGAGGATGTGCTTAAATTCTTATACGATCGCATACCTAGAATCCGTGAGACTCGCCCCTCGATCCGGCTACGAGGTAATTGGCCGGGAAGTCCAACCATGCTTAAACTCTCACGTTTCATGGAGGGAGTCTTCATTTTGGCGACAACGGTGGCATCCTTCGTTGAAAATTCTTTTCATCCACAAACCAGCTTTGAGTATCTGCTCATGTCGGACAGTACCAGCAGCATTGAAAGGCTTGATAGCCTATTTGCTACGGTTCTGGAATCAACTGGCGACTGGAAGGATCCCCGCTTTGTCGAAGAGTTCCGCGCCGTTGTCGGTGCTGTCCTTGTTGGACAGGCGCCAATGACCATCCCAGTCATCGATCAACTTCTAGGATTGACGTGCTCGTCATCTACCATCCTTTCATCTCTTCGATTCCTCCTTCAATACAGTCAGGATAAACCCATCAGGACCCTTCATGCGTCTGTTAACGACTATCTCACGAATCCAAAACGGTCCGGGAAGAAGCCATGGTTTATCGATATATCGGATCGGCACCGGTCTCTGGCCCGCTGTTGCATGCGCCTCATGAGGCAGAAACTGCGATTCAACATATGCGATCTTGAAACGTCTCATTTGTTAAATGAGGATGTCCCTGGCCTACGTCAACGCGTTCAAATCTCCATTCCAGATTCCCTTACATACGCTTGTCAGTATTTCGCGACTCATATCCATCTCTCGAACACCAGGCCATCCGAGTTCGACGGACTTTCCGATATCGACTGGTTCATGCGTTCTCGACTGCTCTTTTGGCTGGAGGCACTCAGTCTTGTGGGTGAAGACAAGGTGGTTATACCAGTCATGGAAACACTTGAGCAATGGTATCGGGCAAGTCTACCGCTTCTGTCAATATTCTTCTAAATTGATAATGAAATAGAGCAGCAACAAGGAGTTGGCTGATCTCGCATATGAGGTCGTCAAATTCACGACCATTTTTCGAGCAATCATTTCTCAGAGCACACCACACTTGTATGTGTCTGCATTGCCAATGTGGCGGAGATCGCATATTCAACGCATATACGGTGAAAAATTCAGGGAGATAGTTCGGATGAAAGGCGGCGGCGTGAATCTCATGCCATCTTTGCAGTGTGTTATGAGAGGGCACGCTAGTTTCGTCCTGTCAGTCGGGTTCTCACCTGACGGAAAGCGCGTCGTCTCCGGGTCTGACGACAAGACAGTGCGAATTTGGGACGCCGAGACAGGCTCTGTTGTAGCTGGGCCCTTCAACGGACACACTCGATCGGTCTATTCAGTCGGGTTCTCACCTGACGGAACACGTGTCGTCTCCGGGTCTGACGACAATACTGTGCGAATTTGGGACGCCGAGACAGGGACTGTCGTAGCTGGGCCCTTCAACGGACACCCTCGATCGGTCTATTCAGTCGGGTTCTCACCTGACGGAACACGCGTCGTCTCCGGGTCTGACGACAATACTGTGCGAATTTGGGACGCCGAGACAGGGACTGTCGTAGCTGGGCCCTTCAACGGACACCTCGGTTGGGTCAATTCAGTCGTGTT
>JBBPLF010000615.1:0-19708 GCA_038089615.1 Aureoboletus auriporus
TTATGGAAGGGGTAGTTAGGGAAGAATGTGGGAATGACAGATTTTGGACTAGACGGAATTTGCCAGGCTTGCCCGGCTTGGGGACAAGGGACAAGGGGGAGGATTGGAAGGGGCCGAGGATACTCTCAATCTGTGACAAAGTAAATGGGCCTTTGTATCTACCTTTTGCAAATTCTTTATGTACAATCTCGTCGAATATGGCACTGTGTTCTATTATGGAGGGGTTATTAGGTGGGGAGAAGGATGAGGTTAAAGGAGGGAGGCCTGCAGAGAAACCATTGCAGAGCCCGTTGTATATGTCCGGGTATCGGGTATGTAGATATGCGGCAGTGAGGAGACGGAGCCATTCCATGGGTTTATATGGTGTTGGTGCTCGAGCGAGGTTGTGCATGATTGCATTTTTGAGCTCCGTGGCTAGGATCTCCGCAGCCTGAGCATTGGTGTTTAACCGAGGTGTGAGAGTGGGAGCAGCCATTGGGCTTCTGCCAGTCATTGCAGAGCGTGTTTCTGTTATTGTCAATGATGCGGCCCTCGCTGGTGCGTCGAGTGAAGGCAGTCTGGCCATCCCATGTTTTTGGGTTGTTGCACTCGCAGACATTGTGGGGTTGCCGGCCAAGGCAGACTGGGCATACAGATTTGCACGTTGTGGAGGAGGCGCTGGAGGTGTGGTGGTAGGAGGATTTGGAGGGGGAAGAGGGGTTGGTGCGCGCCGTTGTGCTCGACCCTGATGGGTGGCGAAACCGACAGCGTGGGGAGGTGGATCGTGAATTGCGTCGGCGCTTGCTAATGTCTCCAGTGTGGGAGGTGGGATAGCGGGAGCGCCTCGTGGATGAGGGTGCTGATCGGGACTCCATCTGGAGTGGGGATCACGGTGGTGGAAGAGCGGTCACCAGTGACGATGGGGGGATCACGGCGGTGGAAAAATGGTCACCGGTGATGTGGGTGGGGGTGTATAATGGATGGCACAGGTGGGAGAGGAGTCGGGAAGAAATGTTAGTGAGCATTGTGAAGACGGGAAGGGGAGGGGATGACTTGCCCTGCGCAGTGCCTCATTCTGAAGGGCTGTATTGACCTGGAACCCGATGGTGTTCATCAGGTCGTTGTTGATGCCTGATATGTTGAAGAGGCCAGTAGGATTGAACTTTGCTTTGTCATGCCAGTCACGACGGATGGGGGAGGCGTAATGCAAGACAATCAAGTCGCCGTTGTCCAGGTTTCTCATCGGGTGGCTTTCAATGTTCCAGAAGAAGTTAGCGAGGGCGTCGAGATGGGAATCTGGCCACCTCGTGGCCTTGGCAAAGTGCATGTAGTGGTTTTTGGCCTGCAGGAAGTCCGAAAAGGACAGTTCATGGTCTGCTTTGGCATTGCGCGATGCCTTGACCGAAGAGACCGGTCTGACAGTCAAAATGTCCTGGGAGGCAGTGATCCCAAGGGAGTCGTCTGCTTGGGAGCGGAAGGATTTGGCTTCCACAGCTGCCTCGTTGGTGAAGTACCAAAGCTCGACGTACTCGAAGTTGGATATCTTTTGTAGGGCATATTGGGAGGGGCGGGGAATGTTCGATCCGTCCGGTGTCTTGTTCTTGATGAACAGGACAAATTTTTCCTTCCTCTTCTCATTGTCTTTGTTGTCAGGAGCGGCGATGGGTGGGATTGCAATTTGGGGTTCGGGGTCCACTTGGTGAGGAGGTTGGGGTTCGCCTCGGGGAGCGGGCTCAGGGGTTTGGGCATCTCTGTCTTGTTCCCTGTTCCATGCGTCAAGTCGTTGCTGGTGGTCCTCCTCCCAAATTTCGGAGAGTCTATCTAGGGCACTGTGCCGGTCAAGATGGTTTGCTTGCATGAAAGCTTCGACGATGGGTCTGAAAGCAGCAGAGGTGAAGTCGGGAGGGATCTCGAAAGCGGGGTCTGCCATGAGGAGTGCAAGGAGGGATGTGCGAGTTGGGCGAGGGAAAGAGCGACGAGCAGCGGAGGCTGGGAACGAAGGTGAGGACAGCGAGGTGAGAGGCAGAAGGAAAGAGAAAGATGCTGTACACCTTGCTTGTCCGAAGACTTACTACTGCGGCGCCTCGTGCCTCATCGCCACAGTGCGATAAACCATGTCAGGGACTCCCTTGGAAGACCCAGCAATGACAGTCCCTGTGTGGGTATCCCAAATCTGCAACGCATAGTGGAGAAGATGCCAGTGCGCGTTCCATCAGGTGGTAACCCGATCGAGCAGATCGGACCAATGTATCTCTTACAGGGCCTAGGTGTGACATAGGAGTGTCGCCATCGGAGACGACGCCCTTTCCATCAGATGAACATCCAATTGATTCGACCACATGAAGGAATCCCTGAAAGGGCTCAGCGACGACAGGCCCTGTGTAGGGATTTTGGTCGTTCTACAAGACTTTCCGACATGTCTGCATGAGGGACCAGTTGGAGTCGGGGAATTAGTGAGCCAGCGGTAGTTTTGGATGTATTTGTTCGGTGGCTGTACAGCCAAGTAGTAGGATTATTATTTTGTTTGTTGTCTTTGATGCTCCCTCGACACGTCCAAAGTTTCCTCGTCGCTCAACGTGCCCGTCACGCACTCTCGACCCGGTTTTCGCCTCCCTTCCGGATATCCATCCCTTCCCGTTCATTTCATCCCTCCTCACCCACCCACAACGATCCTCCCAAATCTCCCTTCCAGACCTTTGTCGAAG
Source organism: Aureoboletus auriporus (assembly GCA_038089615.1). Lineage (NCBI taxonomy): Eukaryota > Fungi > Basidiomycota > Agaricomycetes > Boletales > Boletaceae > Aureoboletus > Aureoboletus auriporus. The sequence goes on from JBBPLF010000615.1 coordinate 2,685, forward strand.
TCCTCCGTGAAGAACTTCGCAAGAACAGGGAGCTACAGGACAACGTGAAGCAATTGCAAGGCGACGTCGACAAGCTTCAGGATTCGGAAGCTTTGAAACGCGCCAGAGATGTCTACGAGCGTGCGAGGGTACCTCTTCCTCCTTTTCTTCCTAAACACCCCTCGTGCTCAACTTTTATTCTCTTAGTTGACGTCCAGTATCAAGGAAAATCCTCGGTTGAGAGCGGCAGCGGAGGAGCTCAAAAAGACGGGTGTCAAGGTTGGTGATGCCGTGTCTGAAGCTCTGAAAACAATGGAAGAGAGCGAGATCATGCGTGCAGTGAGTCATGTTTTGGTTCCCTCGTTTCTGGTTGCTTCATCTATTCCCACTCAGATATCCCGTGCGACCAATTCGCTTTCCAATACGATTGCGCACACGACCGAACCTATTCGCAATACGGCTGCTTACAAGACGTTGGCGGAGACCTTGGTGGATGCGCTGGATGATTCGGGTTCTGCGAAACATGCTGGCTTTGAAGACAAGGAGGCGCGTCGGCTGCGACGACAAAAACGGCTCGAAAAAGCGGGGCTTGCAGCACGGCGCGTCATCACAGAAAATCAAGAGTATATTCTTTCCTGGACCTGCCTATTTGCGCTCACCATACTTTTTCAGAGCTGGTCAGGCACTGGTTTTCGTGAAACCTTCTGCAAGACAGGAGGCATGGGAGAATTTCAAGAATACCAACCCTGTCATGCAGCGGATGTCTGCTCTCCATTCTGCTTACCAAGAATCGGAATCGCCTCTAGTGACCCCGTTCCGTGCGGTGACGTCGACGATTGGCTCTTGGTTTGAAGAGAACGAAGTGGCGCAGGTGACACGCATGATGAAGGGTCTCGACCCGATGTTTTCACGCGAGGCATTTGAGAGGGAACTGAGGGAATATATCATTCCGGAGGTTGTCGATGGCTATCTGTCCGCTGACCGGGAAACATTGATGAGATGGTGTTCCGAGGCCGTAAGTGTGTATTAGGTTTGTCGACCATGTGGTGTGCTGAGCCGTTGCCGTTATTGAACAGACATACAACGTATTGTGGGCAACGATGGAGCAGTACCTTCGGCAGGGACTCATCAGTGATAGCAAAGTTCTTGATATTCGACAAGTCGATGTAAGCCGTCAGTCTCCTTCTGATTCATTTCTGACTTGAGCCAAGGTATCGGACGGCAAAATTCTGGAGAATTCCATCCCCGTCTTTGTCGTCACATTTTCCACTCAGGAAGTGTTACTATTTAGAAACGCTGTCTCGCGAGAGGTCGTGGTTGGTGCTGAGAACCGCGTGGAACAATGCACGTATGCCGCCGTAATTACACGCGTTGCGGAAGAGATGTCGGACGAGATTACAGGAGGGTGGAAGGTCATTGAGGTAATACCCTCCTTCACTCAAAGATCCATGTTGATGGTAGCTCACTACGATGTCATAGATGGCGCGCAGATCCGCAAGAGCATACCTGTAGCCATCGGATGTCCATGTGAACACTCGACTCTGACAACTTACAGCGTCATTTGCATATATTATTCGTCAAATACTTCAAGTACTCACCACTCATCATCGCTGGGACATATCTTATTACCCTGACTATACATTTTCATTGGTTAACGTACAACCAAAATTCGGTCTCATGATCACGTTTGCAGATCTCGATGAGCCAGTGGGGATGATGCGATTCAGAGTCGTCACCAAGCCAGTGCAGTGACACGAATCAGGGAATCGATATTATTGATGCGCGCAAGGTGACGATCACGACGACGAGCTCAACAATTTAGTCGATTGGACGCTGTGTCTTCTCAATTTACAGCGGTGACGCCGAGTTGATAGCGAGAGACATCTCGGTACGTCTGAAAGTCCGCTTACTGGCAGGAGAATAGGAATCCGTACATGGCACACTAGATAACACACGAAGTTGCGGTAGTAATTTATTTGGTTGCCCTCAGCACCAGTTCATCCAAAGTGATTGCTCGATACTCGTCCCCTTCTGGGGCCCACACCGCGTCATCCAAGATGTAGACCAACACACCTCCCTTGCCGCTTGGCCCCGACACCCTGAATAGCGGCATCCGCGATGCCTCGTGTGCACGCCCAGTAGGCATGAACAACAGATTATGCTCCGCAGCAAACTCTTCGACGATGGTACGGAAGGTGATCTCGAGCGCGCGCGGGGGCGGTACAGCGCTCTTGATGGTCCCCTTGCCAGTCCCCGCAGCGCTCGCCACCTCCACCCTTGTTTCAGGACGCCTCAGTTTCGTGGGTGCCTCAGCGCCCAGTTCGATCGCCTCATTCATCAATTGCAACCCTCTCGTGAACCCCTTTTGGACACCCTTCAAAGCCAAGATGTCCTCTGCGAACACCCCCTTCCAGAACGCGTACCATTGAGCGACCTCTTCGAAACTGACGCGTGGCTGAACGAGCCAGATGTACAGCACGTCGAGCCACTTGGGGAAAAACTCGGCTTCCAAGAGTTGACTCATGACCGAGCCGCGGAGGAGAAAAGACCATGGGAGGACGATCTGAGTGAGCGGCCGCATCTCTTGCGCGCGCGGGTTCACGCGGAACTCGTCGCGGAGATGGGATGCTAGCTTTGGAACGATGTATTTTAGCACGAGGTTGTCCCACTCGGCACTGTCAAAGACATCCCGCCATACGGCAAGGTCTTCGGGAAGACCATCGGTCGCGGCCCAGGCGCGCAACATGGATTTCACCTTTCTGCGTGCATCATCAAGGACAGTGTCGACACGTAGGCCAAGATGAGGGAGCCAAGGAAACACGAGCGATTGGAGAGGGACAGAGCTCCGTTTAGGATTCCATTCTGAGACAACTCTGGCGAGTTTTGGGAGGATGAGTTGATCAAGCATATTGTCGCGTACAAAGGGAGGAAGGAAGGAAGCCCAAGTTTCGTAAAGCTTGATCGCGGGTGAAGAATCACAGGGATCCCATTCATTGTTGATGGACGTCCGTACTTTAGGAAGCCAAACATTCCAGAGAAGTGATTCGAACGGTGTCATCGGTTTCTCGACGACGGAAGGCAAAGAGACGGCTGCAGCTCCGTACAAGCTAACTTGAGTTTTGGGAGGCTGCTCCACGACGTTAACTTTGAGAACTTGCTTCCAAGTGCGAAAAGTAGAAACGAGGGTGGATGGATCGACGAGGGGATTCCATTGTGCAACTATTCTTCGAACAATCGGGACGATAGCGGCGACAACAATCTCATCTAATCGATACCTGTCAAAGTCTGTTGGAAATTGGAGGAGCTTGGTGAAAAGTGGTGAAAAGTCATCCAGCGTGGCTTCGTATACCGAAGCGAGTTCCCTGGATTTTGTGTTAATCTCGTCCACTACAAAGGATAGTCGCTGAAGCCGCGAAAGTACTGCAGAAACAAGACCATTAGAGCTGTCCATGGGAAGCTACGGGAACACATACACTCGGCCTCGGCGTCAACTTTCTTCCGTAATCGAGCGTCCTCCTCAACAATAAACCGTTTACGGTCCTCGAGGGTCTTGGCTTCGCGTGCAAGACCGTCAAGATCTGTCTTGCAGGCGGTTGCGATAAGTCGAATATTATGTCGAACTTCTGGTATTCGAGTTGGGTCCGTCGAGGGTGTCCATGATGCCATAGAAATTTCGGCCAGTGAAGCCAATTCGCGAGGCTAAGGAAAGGTACATGAGCAACGGGGAAAGTATAAAACATTCCAATGCTGACCTCCCGCCCGGTAGCATCGATGATTGGGCCGATACCTGGGGCTGACGGTTCTTGTCCAGCTTCCGCTACGATCTGTTCGTATGTCTTGTGCTCGACTCTGGTCTTTACCTTCCTTGGCTGCTTCCATGCGTCTGACCGCTTCTCCTTGGCCTTCTTTACGGAAGGCAGTACCTCTTCATCGTCGCTAACAACCTCGCCTCTCCTCTTGGCTTCCAATTTGGATTGCTCCGTTTTCTCTTTGAAGCCTTTGTAGGCGATACCCACATTCTTTGGCCGTAACTTGCTCTCGACGGGGACGACAATACCTTCCCCGCTTGCACCAAGACCAGTACCGGCCTTCCAACCCATCTTGGCGAGCATTTGGGCACCAAGGGTGCCACCTATTTTGTTGAAGTGCGCTTGTTCATGAGCGGGAAGAGGCGTGCTGCGTTGGGAACTGGGTCCGGATGAGGACTCGCTTCGAACGAAAGCACGCTGTGCGCGAGTGGCACCAAACGAAGTGGGTAGATCAAACTTGAAGGCCGAAGCGCCAAGGCCAGGTTTCGTCGGCGCAGGCGCAATGGTCGGTGGATCTGGGTCCTTTTCTTCGTCCTCCGCGTTCTCATTCTCATCGGCCCGACCCTCGTCCATTGAGCTATCCGAAGCTCCCTCAGCATCTGTGCCATCTTCCACCTCCTCGTCTGTCCCGTGGGTTGTTTCATCTTCCGCTGCACTTTGCGTTTCCCCATCCGTCTCTTTCTTCAAGTCGACCACCTTGTCTCCTGCCACAAATGCAGGGGCCATGGTCCAGTCGGTTTTCTTCTGCCTTGCACCACCCTTGCGATCATGGCCTTCGTCATCACTGTCATCCCCAAATACGCCATAGATAGCATCTTCTCTCTCGTTTTTACGTCTTCGTTTGTGTCGGTAGGGATCCTCGAAAAGTGCACGCTCATCCCGAGCGTCCGGGTCATTGTCGTTTGGTTGGAAGTCAGCTTCTGAACCTTCAGAAGCATCCGAGTCGGTGTCATCGTCGAGAAATTGGCGTTTTCTTCGACCCATGATTGATCGTCAACGACAAGACTTCTTATATGGTCGCAGAAAACGTGTAATGTCTCACCGTCGTTGTGTTTTAGTTGTTAAAACGATGGACTCATGAGTCTTTGAGGAAATGATCGCTTAAGTAATCAAGTAATACGACTCAAGTGTACGGTGTGGTGTGCTACATGCGTAAATGGCAAACTCATGCAGAATACTCCAATTTGGCTGCGAAGGTGATATATATTATTAGTATAAAAAAAGAATGGCTGCAAGTCACATACTTTCGTGTTTCTTGGCATCGCTGACCTTGCGCGCGGCTTTGGTGAGATCTTCTTGGACAATGTACTCGCTGGAAAGTCCTTGTCAATCAATGAAACGCTGGGGATGGGAGAACGTACCGATCATCACGAATAGCGAACATCCCTGCTTCTGTCACGACATTACGCAAATCAGCGCCATTGAAGCTGTCAGTAAGCTAAAAGAACAGCACATGTAGCCTGTATTTCTGTACATATAGCAAGAAACACACACCTTCACTATAGCATCGTAATCAATGTCCCCGCCCTTGTTCACTGGTTGAGCGTGAATCTTCAAAATCTCTGATCGTGCCTGTTCGTTGGGAAGTGGAATTTCAATCTTTCGATCCAAACGGCCAGGCCGTAAGAGAGCGGGATCCAGAGTATCCGGTCGATTCGTCGCCATAATAAGCTTCGTCCTCCCAAGAGAATCGAATCCGTCCATTTGATTGAGTAACTGGATGCCATCAATGTCATGACCCCCTTTGTCACGAAATACACCTACCTCCATCAGAGTTCTTTGGATTTCTCGATCCGCGCTTGTCCCCTCTGAGAACCTTCTACCTCCGATAGCATCTATCTCGTCCATGAAAATGACACAAGGCTCGTGATCCTTAGCGTATCCGAACATTTCTCGAACCACTCGAGCCGATTCGCCAATGTACTTGTCAACGATGGCAGATGAGACAACTTTGAGGAAATTGGTATGGAGGGTAGCTGCTACCGCTCGGGCCAAAAGAGTCTTTCCCGTCCCAGGAGGGCCATAGAGGAGGACTCCTTTTGGTGGTTTGATACCCACGCGGATGAAGAGCTCAGGGTTAAGAAGGGGAAGCTCAATCACCTGACGTGGCGTGTTGATGACGAATGACCGAGGGCAAATGAGAAGCAAGCACACACCTCGCGTAGCTCCCGGACTTGTTCACTGAGACCACCGATACCCGCAAACGACGCTCCTCCTGGATCTTCCAAGCTCATTTTGTAGACCAGGGGATCAACCTCCCGCGGAAGAATACGCATGATGGTGAGGGTTGTCATGTCCAGAGACACGCGGGTACCTGATTTAAGCTTTGCTGCTGACAATGCTGGGCGGTAAGACACGACATAACGAGGTCCAGAGGAGGCCTTGACGATGACTACGGAATAGATAGATGAGGACGTATGATAAAAGTATCAGGACAGTCTTACATCTCTCGTCATCCAGCTGCTTCATGACTTCACCGATTATTTGACCAACCGACTGGACAGCTTTGATATCATTCTCGGTCTGCGCGAAATCCTTCTCGAGCGTCTTCAACGAGAATCGAACTATTATATGCAATCGTTGGTCAGTCTCTAACCTGAACGTGCAGTATTGACTGACGATTCTTCAAGCTTTGACTGATATTGTCATGCGTCCGCATTTTCTGGGGAAAGCTTCAGACATGTATGACACGAGCCATTTAACTGGACAACGCGTACCTCGCGATAACTCTTAAGAGCATCCTTTCTTCGTTGATCTATCGCACCAGACGATGTCGATGCCTGTGGGTCCATGATAGTGATGACAATAACAATGAAGAAGGACGCGTCAGTGCACCATCTCCAACGGGACTTTCGTAATCGGTTTATTCCGCGCACCAATCATCGGCCTGGTGGTCTAGTAGTATGATTCCTTGTTAGGGTTTCCTGAATCGAGGAGGTCCCGGGTTCAATTCCCGGCCAGGCCCACCGTAAAGGTTTTCTTTTTGCTTCCAACTCGAAGTTGACCGGACATTTTCAACTACGCAGCTTGGGAAAAACTTGATCAGGGCGGTCGTTCCTTGCCGTTGTGCCTCTCTTAAATAAAGAAAAAAAAGAAACTTGATCAGATGAACCTATGGCTGGTGATATATGATACATTGACATTCGAAGTGCAGGTCCATCTAACGTTATGCTATGGATATCATACAGATATGGCTATGTTTAACTTGAAGTATCTGGCCGAGGACCAACGGATTAGACCAGAAAGTGCCCACGCTCGGAAACTATACCAAAGGATTCTGGTTCGTGTGTTCGCAGCGGAAAGCTTTCTAAGCACAGTCCTACTTCGGCATATGCTATGAGCGCAACGTCGGTCAACAGTACAGGAGCGCTCAGACAAATGCGACTTTTCTACTATTGACGAACGTGTTCCTTGCTAATGTCGTTTCTTAGTGGCGGAGCGCGGCGCCGCGTTGCCAATGTGGGTGAAGCGAGTCAGGGGTAAAGTTATCTCTGGAAATTTTCAAGCACTGGCAGAATTGGCGTTCACAGAGACTCCGTTGGGGACTGCACCGGATCCGACCCCGCCGATCGCGAGCTCCAGAAAAGTTTGAGATCGTCGTTCGATAAATTGACAAGGGGTGGTTTATATTGATCGTGTTTGGCATGCGTCCAAGTTGATCCTGGAAAAACTAACGCGCCAATATAGATGTCTTTGTCGCGCGATCTATCAGTGCGTAGCATTCTCCGAGTACCAGTGTCAGACTCGTCAAAGATCGCGGCCGAGGTGCCTACTAGTGGAACAGACAAGCACAACACTAGGAGAAGAAAGGGGATGGGCGCGACTAACCAAAGGATGACAACTCGAAAGAAGTACTCAAGACGTTCGGGAGTGCACGGACCATAGGGTCAATGTTGCCAGCCATACGTACGATCACGACGCTGGTGCATTTGCTCGTGGTGCCTTGTGCCATATAGTGAGAGTAGGGTGCCACGGGGAGATTCGGTTAGGAATGAATACGTGGGAGGTTGATGAGGTGCAAGTTTAAGTAACATTACAGTAATAAGGTCGACGTTGAAGCTTAAGAGTTTACATTGACGGAAGTTAAACTACCAAGATACATTCCACGAAACAAATGCCAATTAGCATCAGACTAAGGATATCATGCAAAAACGACTATGTTCTAGTCATCTAAGTAGCTGACCGAGGACTTAATACCATTCAAAAAAGACCAGAAAAACGCCCGCGCACCACGAGAAGGAAACGACATTAGCAAGGAACACGACAAGAACCCGTCAAAAGTGGAAAAACCCCTTCTTCTTTTTTTTCTTCTCATCTGTGACTCCTGTACTATTGACCGAAGTGGAGCTCACAGCATATGGTGAAGTCGGACTGGGTTTAGAGAGCTTTCCGCTGCGGACAGACGAACCAGAATCCTTTGGTACAGCAAGTGTTGGACGTTGAGGGGGAAGTGGGTCAGGGGTAAAGTATTTCTGGTCATAGTATTCCTGATAGGATTGGTGGGCAGCGTTCACAGAGACTCCGTTGGGGACTGCACGGGATCCGACCCCACTGAGCTCCAGAACTTTGAGATCGTCAATAAATTGCCGAGAGGTGATTGTATGCGTCGATCCTATTTGTCAACTCAGCGTTGTAGGGTAAACACGAGCATACGTTAACATGCCAATATAGATGTCTTTGTTGAGCGATCCACTCAGTGCGTAGCATTCTCGGATCTCCGAGTATGTCATCCCACCGGCCATAAATACGATCACGCGCTGACGATTATCGACTGGCGCGTTCGCTCGTGCTGCCTTGTGCCAACTTGGCTTGGCACTACGAAGGGAGGAAGTATGCGTTGGGGTTGCTGGAATCTTGCTCGCGGCGGGAGATGTGGGAGATGGCGCATCTTTGACGTACGGAAAGAGAGAAGCATCGAGCTTATTATTCACATGATCCTATAAAACAGTTGGTGAGCAAGTCCATGAACACAAGGGTTAGTATGTACTTCGATAACCGTGCGGAGTAGTGGTTTATATCGTGACAGATCATATTCTTCTTCTTGAGAAGCTTTCTGTTTGAGTTTCTTCTTCGTGTCCTTATCTGTAGGGCCCTGGTACACGGTGCATCAAGCTGGGGAAGTAAAGCCCACAGCAAAAGATAACCTACTCTGGTTATCCGCACGCCGAGATGTGACAACGAATTGACTGCATCTTGTTCTGCCATTCCGAGCCGAGCGTGTTGATATAACCGTCGACGGTCTTCGTCGGGAACACCATCGCGGAACACAACATAGAGAGCAACCATGCGTACTTTGTTGAGGTTTCTAGAAAGATCAGAGAACATCAACGCAGAGAAAATCGGGGAGAAACTCAAAATTCTACATGATGTCCCGACTATCGAGAAGTGGTACCATCTCCTCAACCAACGTTTTCGGCGATTTGCCCTCAGCAGTCAATCCGGTCGCGCAGCACTGAACGAGAGTCATTGAGATCTAATAAGAGTAACAGGTGAAAACGGAGACACCTGTTCGACATTTCCAACTTGTGAAAGTTTGTCCTTCTCAAAGATGCCCATACATTCTTGGGCCATATTAAGATGCAGTGAGAACTATTGCAAAACTATCAGTGCACGTGGTTTATCGGTGATACTAGCACCTACCTTTTCTCGCTGTTCCTGATACTGAGGTAGGTTTGCTAGCATATCCTTCATGTCATTCAGACTGGCAGCCCCCTCTCTACGACAGCGTCGGCAGCAGGAAACAATTGCAGGTCAAGCTGAACTTACCCTTTAAACCCAGCATTTTCTTCCATAAATTTATTAAAGTCTGCCATGAGCTTATCGATGGCCTCTCGCATGTGCATGTGTCTCACAGTCGTCCATACCGTGTCGGTCTCAGAAAGAGTGGCTGTTTTGTCTTCATATGCGCCAACAGAAGACTGAAACTTATAACTAGAAATGCACGATAGGTCAGCGACTCTTGGACTACCCGACAAGAACATACGTGTATTTCGTTCCATCCTCTATTGGTAACAGGTCATTACACATGGCCTGGTATGTAAACTCGTGAATCAACGGTGCGACAACATCCATTGAACGATCAGTGATGATAAGGGTACCTCTGGGTCGGGGAGGGTCGGAAGGTTTCTGATCCGCATGCGAATGAGGTATAACAGCTGGATCAATGTTACGATGAATGCTCACAGGAAATTCAGAGTTGATACGCTTGTGTTCGTCCAAATTTCGTTGCACCATGAATGCCAGCAACTTGGTTACAAATTCTGTGTCGGCAGCCTCGTAGGCACGCGCGGCATCACCACGGGCAAGGTTGGTCCGCCATCGATTGCTTCCTTCAGGAGGGGGAGGTGCACGAGTTTGTGTATGGGGCTGGAGTGGGCCCAATGGGAGATGGTGTGAAGGGAAGTAATACCGAATATAGGGAAATTCATTGAGGGTGATGCATAGGTTTGTTATCTATCCAAATGTGGTTCAAACGACAGAAAGGGAGTAGGAGGCACTCGCGATGCGTACCGTCTTGCTCACGAACAAGAGTTCCTCCTCTAAGCGTGATCGAGCCGTTCTGAACGCAGCCTCGTTTCGCGGCGGACTATAAATATTGAAGAAAAGACCGGGGGTGTTGAGAGAGAACGTTTGTGCTTCCACTACTGCAAGTGCAAAGACATATGAAACCTGAAGAATTTGAGCCTGGAGACATGCCTACCCCAAAAGTTCAAGAACAATTCCTGCAGGCCCCGAAGGAAGGGCTCCGCGGGGGATGAAGTCAGACGTTGAAACAAAGATTCGGAGAGACCTGAGACGAGTCCCGTCATATAGAGATCGATTCAAACTCTACACAGACGCACCCTCAATGAAAAACAAGTGGGCACCCAGGTACTGTTGCTGATCGTTGGAGAAATCCTTGATGATTCTCTCAACATTTTGCGTTGTTGGCATGAGGATATAAACAGCCTCAAATTGCTGGGGCTCTCTGTGACTTGAGATTGATTCAATAACTGCAGGTAGTGCACCATCAGAAGGGCGCGGAGATCCGATAATGCTGCATACGAGTGACATTCTCCTCTAAAATATCGAACTGTTTGAGCACTGAGCCCAATAACTTCTGCGAGTAGTCGTCTACGACAAGGATCTTCCATCGACCTTGTGGATTGACAGATCGGATCGCCTGGAGAAATCCTAGACGCCATGATGAGTGGAAAGAACGCACAAGGTTATCAATCATACTTGTGCGGACAGTAGCGACGAGCGAGGACATGTCAAGTATACGTCCGGATCGACCGAAACAAAGAAGAATTTGTATGGTGACCTAGCACTCACGAGCGACTCGGCTATCACCGTCATTCAACCGAACTGCACCATACATATCAAGAAAAAGTTTGCTAGATTGAATACAGGATAAAGCCAATCCAAGTAGTGAAATATCTTCATTCTTGAACGTTTGAACAACTGTCCGTGGCAGAGAACATCTACAGCCGTACGGAAAATTACGAGCAGATAAAAGTTATATAATCTAACTCATGACACCAGCAGCCATCACAACAGTGACAATAGCACGGTCAACGCCAACAGTGGTGCAACGGCAACCGACTGAGGAATACCAGCGTTCAAAGGAACACCTGATTTCGACGTGCTGCCAGTACCGCTAGTAGTACCGTCGGTGTTGTTGGTGTAAGGGAATGATTTATTCTGGTTCGTCTCTCGGTAGAGATTCGTGGTAGGGATGCCATTGCATTTGCCAATGGACTGGAACTGTAAGAGAATTTATGTGAACATGGACCGAGACAGGTATATAAAGCTTACATTTATTGACGGGGTAAAACTCTCAGCGGCGGGCAGGGTATAACCAATAGCAAGGTCGACTGATTGCGGAAACAAATCATGTTCCAGAACGATAAAACCAGTGTCCAGAGTTGTTGAATTCTCAAGGATGGCTTGGAAAGTGGCAAACGATTGTATACCAGTTACGGTGCCAGCAGCAACCTTCCAATCTAGTTGGTCAAACAGTGAACAAGAGCCGAGTGTCAGGGTTTAGTTTATTTTACCGTTGGTATCAAACGTAGCACCACCATTAGGCATCCTGGTCCAGATGACCGGAATCATCCCCATGGCGAGGCAAATGGCACGAACGCGATCGTCTATATCGCCGTAAGGGGGCCGCATAAGAGTCGGAGTGACACCAAGGACCTGCTTGATGATTTTACGAGTGTACCCCAGTTCGGCAACAATTTGCGCATTGGTGAGCATAGTAAGGGGCTGAGCTCAAGTCAGTGATGTTGGACGACAAGAAGAATCATGAAACTAACTCTGTGGGACCATGTATGAACAGCGATCTCATAACCGGCCATGTACTCTTCAACGAGTACGGAAGGGCGCTCGACAATGCGTGAACCTATAGCAAAGAAGGTAGAAGGGAGAGTCTTAGAAGCGAGATAATCCAGAAGCTCCCTGAAACAAGGTTAGGGTAGACTTTCGGGTACTTTGAATGTTTACATACTGGGCTGGATGTGGCAAGGGAAGGAACGGATAAATGAGTCCATCATTGAGTCCGGTAGGGAGAGACGAATTACTGACTATAAAAACCGGGACCATCGTCAAAACTGACACCCCACGTCATTTTATTTGTGCACGTGGTAATGTCAGTATCACGGGTAGGACCACCACACGTCCACCAACCATTAGTGACCGCCTGTGCGGCAGCCTGAGGGTTATCAGCGCATGTTCCATCGGAGGTAGGAGAAATATCTGGAATGTAGAACCCATTCAGTTCCATCATCCACTGGGTAACTTCGGAGGTATCTAAGAAGACAGGAACATAAATATATCGAAGAGGAAAACGGGATGCAGACGTACTAGTGGGAGCGATTTGGTCCTGAGGGGGCCATTCGCTGGCAACGAAGACGACTGGGAAAGGTGAGATAAGGAATAAGTGAGAGACAAGGCAAGCTTACAGGGTGTAGGCAATGGTGGGGCACCAGAAATCGGAGGGGTAGCACCAGCAGCATAAGTGGAAGAGACGGGGAGAGTGGTCGCAGTGGGCATGCCGGAGGTGATGTCGCTCAGGGGGGGTATCGACGTGCCTACCGGAGTGGTGGGGACGGGGGTAGCCGGGCCAGAAGAGGCAGGGCCAGAAGAGGTGGGGCCAGAAGCGGTAGAGCCAGAAGATGTGGGTGTGGCGGAGGCGGTCGTAGCTGGGGCAGAGGAAGAGGGGATGGAGACGGACTGCCTCTTTGCAAGATGGACATGATAGTCATTGGCGTCGACGGCGGTGAGGAGTGCAAAAAGAGCGACGAGGGTATTGAGGTGCATCTCCAGGGACAAGGGACAGGGAAAAAAAAGAAGTGAACGACGACGACGGAGCAAATTAAATAAGTTGTTCCGATCAAACAAGATAAATACACATTATGTAATATGTGAATGGATATATTTCAGCCGACTACAAAAATACACGACAAAATCTACGCCAACAGTGACTCGTCGACGTTCAGAATGAGGGCCGTGAAGAACCGGATTGCTTCAACTAAGCTCGATGCGGATAACGCTGTACGTGACATCAGACTCAGACGCACTCCTTGATGCGTCGCATACTCACCCTCATTGACCGTGTGCACTCCCCGAGGCAATGTCCCTGCAACCCCCGCACTGATGTGTCCGTACCGAAAAATATGCCGTGTCAAGTTCCAGTAGGATTTCGTGTCTGGATCTCGTCCGTCAACCAGAACATCCTTCTTGATTGTTCACCTACCGGTATTCCCGGACATAATTCCAGGGCTCACGATAATATGCTCGTCCCCGGAAATCCCTCGATGAGAGTTGTACGCTGCTTTGATGCTTCCTGAGAGCTGCCGGTAAGGCTCCGCGTCCCCTTCGGTTGGCGTAATCGGTGCGGGTTCAAACCTATCTTTGAATGGCGTAGAAAGTGTCACCGTGCCCCGATTTGTCGCATGTACATCCCCATCCACGCTGTCCTCAAACGCGGTGAACGACAAATTATATTCGTGTGCCAGTGACTTGAGCAGCTCAGTGTCGTGGTGCAACGTAGCAGCTACTGAACTAATCAGCAGAGATCAGTACTCATCGACAATGAATTGGTGCATCTCTCGCCTTTCGACAGATATACGATGATTGATAAAAGCATATGCGCGTTCTGGAAGTGCATTCACCTTCACTCCACCGTGAACAAGGTCGATCGCTTGAGTTGTGCCTACAAGGCTCTTGAGTGCCGCATTTCTAAACAGCGCCTTCTCCGCGGACAGTAAAGCCTCATCAGAGTACTCGGCGTCGATAATATCCCTCCTCAACGAGCTAGGTAGGTCTGGTGCATGTCGCGCCAAGCACTGGACAGTCTTGTACACCGGTGAGCCTCGGGCCTGTGAAACGGTTATCGATATATTGTCAGTCAGACAGTACGTCATGAACCACTGACCAGGTGAACATCGAAAGGATTGCTTTCAATGGCAACAAGTAACGCTGCCAGTATACCAATGCTCTATGTACAGTCAGTGATTAGCACATCAGACAGACCGAGTGTTTGGTATCCACCGTGTGGGGAGGAGGCATACTGGAGTGCCTTCCAGGCGTGGTAACCTCGACCTTGACATTAACTCCACCCTTCTCTGCGATACCGGGAATGGCCATGACTTGTCCACGTTGCTCGCCGTACCCAGCTGCGTGCCGGATCAGTAGTATAGCGTCCCCTATTAGGCTTGTCTAACTTACCCCCTTCATCGACCAACATGGCGAATCCATTTTCTCCGAAGCTCTTCAGCAGCTCTGACGCCAGGGTTTTTGCACCCTATTGGAGGTGAACGTCAAATCAGGGCTGCATTTGGTATACATTACATAGTTTCCATTGCTCTCTTCGTCAAACCCCGAGGCAAACACCACTGTTCGAGTTGGTTGATGCCCATTTGCCAACATGGTCTCCATCGCCGACCTGTTGCAATCGACAACGCTGAGCAGGACAGTCACAAAAGAATCTTACAATATGCCGATCATTCCATGCTTGTCGTCCACACTGCCTCGTCCCCAGATCAAGTTCCCTGTAAATGACGTCTGTATGGCAGATGACAAAATATTTTGGTAGCAAACCATCAAAATGACCCGAGAAGGGAGGATAAGTCCATTCGTCATACGTCGTTGGTTCCACCGGCACAACATCTAGAGAAGATCATGGAAACAGACATGGATGGCAAATTACTTTTACGAACCTTGGTGCGCAGCTAACAGCAAGGGTTTCAGAGCAGCATCCGACCCCTTCCACACGAAGATCAGTCCGTAAGTGTTGACTTTAGTCAGTTCGAGGACCGAATGCCTATGGGAAGCATTAATTTTGCAAGTCGCGAGAATGATGACCCAAAACGCGACATACACCAGAGGGAACGACTTTTCCAGGTAATCATGGAACACAGCAAACTTGTTCCAGCGCGGGTCTACTCCGACGGGGTCCATTTGATCATAGGATTCAGTTCTTTCAAATTATATTATTTATGCGCGAACGGTGTTTCCGACAACCTATGTACTCACGGGATCCGAATTGCTCCAGAAAGCCAATCAACCGCTTTTGATTGGAACTCCATCGTCCCATAGATTTCGGTCAGTGTCTCCCATAATGCGTTGTTCTTCACTGGGATCAACACGGGCGCCTGAGGGCATAAATCACTGCCAGCTGGGAGAGACGTGCTCTGAGCCGGGATGTGACTGGGACCGTCGTGCCAAAGGGTAATTCTCGTCAAGGAGATAGCGAGTGCTGATAGCGCAAAAATGACGACTGTTTTTGCCACTCTCGACCCTGAAACACTAGACCTTGGGCTGGGTCCTGGAAGTTCTTCCTTGTACATGACGGAGAATAAGGACAAGTCCAATAAAAATGAATAAATAACTAAAAGAAGGCACTATCGCCAGCACCGCGGTTCCGATTCATTCTATCTATAGATCGCATCAAGCCCTCTGAAGTGCTGTAAGCCTAGTGAATTATTCTGAATCAGTAGCCCGTATTAAACAATAAATCAGTCAGTCTCTCGCCACACCAGTATTCAGTACTTCCGCCGGTCGAGGGCTGACACCGCCTGACGGCCATCACTGGCAAACATGTTCTCAGGCTCAGCAGCCCAAGCGCGTCTTGACGACGAAATTGCAGCCCAGACGCTGATATTATGCAACCTCCGCAGTCAAAGGAACACCTTCTCGTTCATATCTCGCTTTTCCACCGGAAATTCTTGCCTCCATATTCACCATTTACGCCCGTCGAAGTTATAAGCAAAATCGACACTCAAATGGCATACCCGACTGGGTCAATGTCTCTTATGTTTGTCGTCATTGGCGGGGTATTGCACTGAACTGTTCGACTCTCTGGTCCTTCCTCTTTTCGTCTTCGGACCATTGGACGAACGAGTTGCTCGCTAGGCCAAAAATGGCACCGTTGAAAGTTCGCATGGATACCAAATCGCCAAGGCAGCCAAAAGAGCTGGAACTTCTGGAAAAGATGGCGCCTCAGGCACACCGCATTCAGGAGCTTTGCGTAAGGTTGTCACATGTGTAAGTGGAGAGGATTATTCCCTTGTTTTCCTCAAGTGTTCCCGTTCTACAAACTTTGCGGATTTCGGGGGACCACGGTGGACTACCCCCAGTGGTCCCAAAATGTCTCTTTGACGAGGATACCACAGTCCTTCGCGAACTGGAACTGAAATACTACGCATTCCGATTGACATCTCCGACGCTTTGTGGTCTAACACATCTCAGACTGCGCAATCTTAGTGGTTCTTATCAGCCGACACTTGGAGAACTCAAGGTCGCACTCGGCCACATGCAGACCCTGGAACATCTACATCTTGAGAACGCTCTCCCGAGTGCTCTTGGTAGTTCCGCGGGCAGTCTTTCGAGGGCTCTGAGAAGCTTGGTTTCCCTCGGTTCTCTCGTTTTTCAATCATTGCACCGTCCTCTACGGTCATCCTCCTTTTGTCTTGTTTCGACCTTCCATTGAAGACGGAAGTGAGGTTGCGATGTGGTTATGACCGCCGCGGCGAGGACCACACTGAACTTTTCCCCCATCTCACCGAACGATTCATCGCATCCAATGATCAGGCACTCGAATTCGTTCCCATCATCCGTGCTTGTTTCATCAAAGCTTCCTCAACAACTGTAGGCTTCGTCTTCAACGCAACTGGGGCGGCGGATTGTAGTCATTGTGCATTTTCAACGAAGAACACATACTCTATTGGTTCGGATATACAATGCGAGGAC
>JBBPLF010000616.1:0-19646 GCA_038089615.1 Aureoboletus auriporus
CAGATATGGCCGTGATGCGGCCGTTCGACCTGGTACGTCGATCTGCTCCTGTTGGCTGCTCTAGCGTTCGTCTTGAGCTTTCCTCGACGACGCGGTGGGTTCGACTGTCTTATGGGATGTCTGGGACGCTTGCTTGGTGCTGTGGATGGCCTAGGTACGCTTCTCGTGTGGTGTTCATAACGTTCGCGCTGATTTGTCTTGTTACCAGCTACTGGCCTTGTCCCAACTCGTGTCGACTCGTGACGTGCGTCGCTTGCTCTGTCATCCATCCGACACCGTCTCTTGTTGTCGCCGTCACCATCTGCATCATTTCGGCGCGTTCCTTCGACTTGGACGTCTCCCGATTCGACTTGTTCACCAAGTTGGCGTTCTGGCTCTCCATCTTGACATTGCGTGTTCAATTCATCGACACGCTCATCCCGCTTGTGTTCTGGATGCTCTGTACCGCTGTGGTAGTCGCCTAATAGGTGCAATTTGTCCGGAGTCACACCAGTCTGAGGTGGATTTCTACAACCTCTTCGTTCCAAGCATTCTGTGACGCGTTCAGACGTGTTCTGTAGGTCTTTCGGACGAATCCTGGGGTTTTCATCGCTGTCAGATGCTCCTGATGTCGTCGCATTGCCTGTGGTGTGACCGGCTTTGAAGCTCGTATATATGTTCCACTCCCCCTTGAGCTCAAAGCTCGGGGACTTGTTTCGTCATTGCGCGAACTCGTCAGGTGGATCAGGATGTGTTGGTGGTCGTGGGGATGTCTGAGGTACGTTGTCGCCGTCCGTCGAGGTGAGCTGACCGTTTTCTTCGATTAGCATCGTTGATTGCTCGCGTGTTGTCGCGCTATCACTCTTCCCCATGATCAACTTTGTTGAACATTGTCCACCACTCTCCCACTCAATCTCTGTGTCCTCACGCATTTCTCCGACCGCTTTGTCAATACCTGTGTCAGCGTGTTCATGCGCAATGCTACTGTTGGGTTCCGAGTCGATATCAGTCTCGCCACTGGGATTTGGCTCGACCTCTACGTGTGCACTTTCCTCAACGTGATCCGGAGGTTCGTTAGACTTCTCTGGATGACATTCCTCGGCGTTGTCCTTGTCCGTCGCATCTGCACACACTCTCTGTGCCTTGGCGTCCATCTCGACCCGACCTGTGTCCTCACCCGTTCTCGTGCACTCAGTTGCATCGTCAGGGGGCTCTGTGGGTGTGTCTGGATGACGTTCGTCATTGTCTGTCGCATCCTCAGTGTCCTCCGACACTCCTGGGTCGCTTCCCTTGGTGGTTGTTGTCAACGCCTCATTCACGTTGGCTATGCACCTTCCTGGGTCGTGTGCAGTACCGAGTCAGCTGCATATGTACTCGTCTTCGTCAGCATCGTCGGTCATCCATTGACCGTCTCGCTCCCCCACGAGCGACGTGCTGACGTCATTGGGTAAGTCCACAGACTTGTCTCGCGATGCGCTCCATGCGCTTGCGCTGTCAATTGGGGGTGGCTGTCGAGCTACGCTTGCCACTCTTTGCGTTCGGTGGGTCTCTATGTCATGCGTTTGACTCCGTTCACAGTCGCTGATGTTGCAGGTCTCCGGAGGTGGGTGTATGTGGTCAACCATAGTGTTGCCACATTCTCGGCTGTTTATAGCGGCGGGACCCTTGATGGTAGCATCCATTGCTCCATTCATTTGCCTACTCACCTCAGCCTTCTCACCATCCTCTCTACCCATCATCTCGGTTTCTTTGACCTTGCCAGTTTGCTTCTCGCCTGCTTTCTTCTCGAGCAGTTTGTCTGGTAGGTCTCGCGACCTGTCTGCTAGCTCTGCTGGCTCAGCGCACGTTGCATTCGAGTTGGTGGTGTCAACGGTCTTGTCGTCGACTCGCTGATGTGCCGTATGGGGTTCCTGGGGCTTGGATAATGCGCATCGGACTTCTATCATGTCCTCGCTGTCATCTCAGCTGGCATTCTCAGCCTCGCTGCCCTTCCCTTTCTTTGGCTTGACCTGTTCAAGGCATTCCGTGTCGCGTTCATGTCGGTGACATCTCCTGTTAGGTTTCTCATCAGCCAGTGACTTTTCCGACTGTAATATTGCTTTTATGGCTCGTGTAGCCGCACGTAAGCTTTCCCACTTGGCTGTCATCTCGAATCTATCTCCGAGTCATGTGAATAGTTCGTGAGCAGTTTTCGACGTGAAGAATTGCATGTAGAGTTCATTGGGAATTGTCGTCATGATGAGGATTTGTGCTTGGGCATCATACATGTCCCAGTCCGAGTCGTCATCATCCGCAGGTGGCTTTTCAGTGCCGTTTAGGTAACCTGCTAGTCCTGTGTGTTTTGCCGTGCGAAGTAACTTGTCACGGTAGTCCGACCAATTTCCTCCATCGATTGCAAGGTCCGGTATTCCCAAGTATGGCATTTTCTTCTCAAAGTGAGTTACTGAGCACAGGCAGGGCTCATAACCTGTTAAGAGATTCATGTCTCTGTTGTGACTCTAGTAAGTAGTAACTCATAAATGGGTAAATAGTAAGTACCTGTTGTGACTCTAGTAAGTAGTAACTAGAGAAACAACTCGAACAAAGGTTCGATATGTAGTATGATTAAGTAATTGGTGGCTGTACAACCACACACCATTTGCTCAGAAGGCAAAATGTCTAACAAGCACATCCACAAGCCCCAAGTGTGTGCATTGGGTAGTGAGACTCTTTCTTTTCTTTGCTTTGCCCACAACAAGTCTCTGAACTACTTCGAGTGTTTGCTGTGCTATGTTCCAACACCCAGCATTAACACATGGTCCCCCCACCTGTGTCTTTTTTCAAAATATTCTTTCCAGTCAGAAACTCAACAAGAATATGACCACTGGTCACAAAATGACTGCTCAGTGTAATTCACTTGATAACCAACCACACCAAAATACATATGAAACTCGATATATATACTGATATCATGTCTGTAAACCGTGACTCGAGTTTAAAAGCGACAGTTCGTAGAATCAGAAGGATCAGTAGCAAGTACAGATATAAGGAGAGAAACAGCATGGAGGGTTCAAATCTGATAGGCATAGGTACATAGACGACAAGAATAATGAGTAGACAAGCTCCATGAGGGATTGCAAAGAACAACAGGCGCGCGTCATATCACGAATTTATGTACGGATGGGCCTCGTCGTTGCGGGCGTAGGACGCCCTCTTGGCCTGGGTCGATTTAGTCGCAAACCATCCGAAAGACTACACCAATCATCAAACTGTCAGTCGACCCTATCGCAGGGGAAATGGCATTGACACTCACTTCATCATGGTTCCTTGGGAGACATTCGCTGTGGTTACGGCTCCGATGCTGGTGCCAATAGTCATGTTATTCTCCTTATTCTCAACACCATTTCGGCCGGTGCTCCTCTTCGACCAACGTCGCGCTGCTGATACAGCACAATTGCGAGGTGGGAGTCCAAAGACGCGTTCCGGCTTGTCTGGGGAGATGATATCGCCTTTGGATCCTGTAGACACCATCAACGGTATGTTCGTATCAACCGAGATTTGCTGCAATGGATTGGAGAGCAACAAAGGCTGATGAGGGACGACGTTGTCAGACGATGTGGTCAACGAAGCCACGACCGTCGCCCGCAGATGTTCTGCAGAGGGAGACGATGTGAACGATGTCTTAACGGTTCGAGGGTACGGAGATGGCCGACTGTTAACTCGTGATCGAACGCGACGAGGTCGAAGGTCAGACGGAAGTGGACCGTAATTTTGCAGTGAATGTTCCAACAATGCCCGCATTCCAGACGGATGGCGAGGAGGGTCGAATGCTGGTAAAATTATAAACACAAAAACAAAATATGCGCGCATCAATTACTCACATTGGAGCGCGAAAACTGAAAACGGGGTATCCAGCCATGTACGTTTACTCTCCGTGATCGCGTCATCCGCTTCGTCCCGAAGAGCATAATATCTTCTAAGCGCTGTGATTCCTCGCTCGTCATCCCACAACGAGAGTGAATCCACAGACGGTGTCTCAGGGTCCACAATATATACAGGAGGTGGATCATGTGGTTTTCTCGCAACTTCAGCCAGCTTGACCGTCGCTGAAGCGGTACGATCGGGAGAGTTCACGGGAGACAGCGTCGAGTTGAGCTCTTCATGGATTGTCTCGTAGATCGAGTTTCGGGATGCGCGAGCCTGGGAGATGCGCCGACGATGACCACGTACGTGAGGGCGTGCACGGTCAAAGACCGTGTTTGATAGCGGATGCGCAACGGCTGAAAGTATGGCATTGAGCTGCGGCAGATCTATACTGGATAATGATCCTTCCGAGAACGAGGAGTAGCCGTCCGAAATTGAAAGTGGAGGGGTATCAGCTCCAGAAATCGAGGTACATGTGCTCGATCGAGAGCGGTTTGCACAGTCGGGCCGAGTAAAAACGGGGATGCGGACTACTCAATATCAGCATCGTAGTTCGGTTATCGTATACGAACTCACATGATCCCGAGATGTCTTCGCCATCTCCCATCAGTACCGTGTTTTCAAGACTTTGGCGCTCGAGAAGCCCGTGCTTGGCGAGAATCATGCGCTCGTCGCCAAACTGGAACGAGTTTGCGGTGGATACGATCAAAGGTTTGGTTTCGATCACGCGCGACATCATGGGTGATTCGTGATCCTCAGTGTGAGCCTTCTGGATCCGGCTAAAGACCGTCTCAGGGGGATTGGCGAGAATAGTATTTTTCCGGCGCTCTACTTGAATGGATGGCGAGGCATCGATCATAGATGTCACAGAACGGCGACGGACGTGACCACCGCCCAGCATCTAGCCGTGTATAAGATAAGAACAGAGAACAAAAACAAAAACTTACACTTATCATGGTATCGTCTTCCTTCGCTGGGCTATGTACGCTCGGGATGCTCAAGCTGGATATGGGACGATAACGAGGAGGTTTCGAGACAGCGTTGTCCGTATCTTGCTCAAAAAATTTCGAATCTGACGAGCAGACAGAGGTCCGACGATCGCGTTTCTTGAACAGCGAGTCGGCCGTCTGAGTTTCATGTTGACTACCCATAATCGAATCGTGCGTCGGACTCCCGTGCTCCTCCGGCTGGATTGGTTTTCTGCGAACACTGCTAGCGAGGCTCGGCGTAGGCGAGGCAGAAATAGATGCCAATGGTGTACCACGTTCCAGGGCAGAGTCGAGCATCTTGTCCCCGAGACCAGGCCGTCCTAGATTCGCTCCCGAAAAGTCGCTGAGCACCGAGTCAGCCGAGAAATTCGACCGGTGTCGAGCCCAGGAAAATCGACCACAATTCACAATACTGCTTGTGCTCGTGTTGGAGTCCCCCCTGCGGTGGTAAGCAGAATTCCGGTTGAAAAGACTGATTGGTGGACCGATAGACACCCCAGACTCATGTCGCCGGTGGCTGCGGTTGTAAGGGTGGATGTGCGACGTGCGGAAGTGGAAACTTGAGGTATCACTGTCAACTCTGCGACGAAGTGGCTGGCGGCGGAGGAAGGAAAAGGTATCGTCAACAGAGGTTGACATAGTGAACGAGAAATCGTCGGACGAGGGCCTCTCTCGCAAGCTTGGGAGAGGAACGACTGAAGCATAGTCAAACGGGTCCGCGGATCCCCCGTGGAGAACGTTACCGTAAGATGAAACAGAAGCAATGCTGTAGATAGATTCGTGTTTTCGATGTCGCCTGTCAGAGGTTGTACTGGGTGGAGGATAGAACCCAGGACGGTTGTTATTGAATTCGAAACCTCGTTGTACCTCTGCAAACGAATCAAACCCTGCGAAACTCAACACAGAACCATTGTGTCGATGACCGGCAATAGCGTAGGAACTTCGAATAGCACCACGTTCCTCGCGACTAGAGCCAGAATCCGATTCCAGTCGAGGGCGCTCAGGTGGAGATTTGATTTCGACGGCATGTGCAAGAATGGAATTCATAAATGAACTCTCGTCATCAGTAGACGATGCCATGGACAGAGATTTTGCGATCTCGGGGGGCGGAATGATATCTGAGAGGGTGAGCCGTGAGGTATCTGCCATGCTAGATGTTGAACGCTTTCCACCGAACTTGAAATCACGGTTGAGTTCTCCGTTGGATGGTCGAGAAACTACGGAGGTCGCGTTTGACAATGTTTGGGGCGCCATGATGCTCAGTAGTTCATCGTCTAAGGTCGTTGTGGTGAAACTGTCTGATCTGGGAAGTAAAGTTGGGTCCACATTGACATTAACGGAAAAGCTTCTCGGCGAGAGTTCGCGAGATTCGTAGTCAATCGGGATGTTGAATGAGTCTTCTCCAAGCCGGGACAACTCGTCTTGTAAAGTAGGAAGCTTAGGAATGGGAGATAGATCCCCGAAATCATCTCGAAGGTCAACTTTGGCAGGGGTACGAAACGCATTTTCGAGCTGCTCGATGAAGCTGCGACGATCGTATGCGCCAGATTCATGGAGCTTTTGCAATTCGCCAGTGAAGTCGAACGATTTCTTGGTGTCATCTTCCAATGGTGTTCCAGCCTCCTCGACATCAGCGTGGTGCTCATCCTCGTCAACCACAGTAGCTCGGAAGACAGGGATCGTAGGTAGATAATTTCTTGCAGAAGGGCCGTCAAGTACCGGTAAAGGTAGCTCAGGCGGTAAACCTGGAGAGTGGGACACTGTTTTGGGGTCAAACGATATGGTGTCGTCACCCTCTTGGTCGGAACTCGACAAGATGACCTGCAACTCATCGGGGATGTCAGAATCTAGAGCGCTCCCACCGCAGCCCTGTTCGGCGATACTGTCTATGGAGCCACCCATGGTACCAGCGAGCCCCAGGCTGCGACGTGCGTCGGGAAGGAGAGGTAGGCTGTGACTATCAAGACCCGCTTGTCGATTGAGATGCTTCTTCTGAGTGTGACCCTCGGCCTTCCTGAACACCGGTGGAGGAGAGAAGCTCCCTCGCGACTCCGACTTAGAATGACCCGAGCCAAATGTCAGAGCGGACGGAGATCGATCGATAGGGCTGATCACGAACGGCGCAATGCCCGAGGAAGCGCTCGCCATCGTCTTGGATATAGGGAGGCGAGTGGTCGCAGGGCGAAGGGCATTGAAGACAGGTGATGGATCTGCGGCCGGTGCAGGTGTTATTGTTCGCCTCTGAGCCCGAACAGTACCCATGTCGTCCTGAAAGCTAACCCTTATCGTACTGGGGGAAGGTTTAGAGGGAGAGGTGCTCGCGTTCAATGCATCCCATGGAGCAATGTTCTGTCCGAGTCGTGCACCGATGCTCTTTGAACGCGATTGCGCGTAGGGCTTTAGCGACGTCACGGAAGAGTTCTTCGGACATAATCCTTTTATTGGGCTGTCTGCCATCAATCCATTGTTGGGTGGCGAATTCGCAGATGGATCGATAAGGAACAAAGACCGTTGACTTGTTGGGGTCATCTCGACGCTTCCTGGGGTTGCTTCGAGATCAAGTCTATTGATCAACTGAGCCAGGTCATTCGTTGCCGCGTCCAAAAGTGATATGACTTCATTATCTTAGGCAAATTCAGTGACAGTTAGCATGCGGGCAATATGCAATCTTACCATCTTCTCCATCATGGATCGGTTTGGGCCGAGTGCGGCCGAGAAGCTGCTCTGACACAGGTCGAGGGCGCACGCGCTTGATGGGTGTTGTAGTAAGGGCTTCGACGTCATGCCGTTCAGCATGTCCGTCTATAGTGGCTGCTTCGATTATAACAATTGGCGTTGTCGGTAGCTCTTCAAGTTCCTCGCGCTCCGATGAAGTTCCTGGGAATATCGCCGCTAACTGGGTCCTTTTTCGACTATCCGACGGCTTTCGCGTAGAATCCCTCGCACTCTTGAACTTCTTGTCCACCTTGTTCTTGTCCGTTTTACTCTGCTCCTTCTCTTTGGCCTTGCTCTCCTTGTCCTTGCGGCGAATTTCCCTCGCTGTCTCTAATCCCGCTTCATCCCATC
Source organism: Aureoboletus auriporus (assembly GCA_038089615.1). NCBI lineage: Eukaryota > Fungi > Basidiomycota > Agaricomycetes > Boletales > Boletaceae > Aureoboletus > Aureoboletus auriporus. The sequence continues at coordinate 7,938 of JBBPLF010000616.1, forward strand.
TCACGGACGCCGCACCCGAACTACCCGACGAAGCACGGGAAACGCAAGACTTGGTTGACAACGGACGAAGAGAAGACGTGGTGGACATTGTGGATCCAGATCGTCCCCGTCCGAGAATCCCGCTCCCCGATAAACGACGATGGACGACATTGACTCCCACTATCGACGATCCCGTCGATCCACTACGAGATGAAGGCAAGCGTATCGTTGAAGGCAGACCAAGTCCCAAGACACTTGCTTTTTTCTTTCCGAGGGACTTTGGTTCCTGCTTCGAATCAGTGGGGCTCACGGACAACGAGCCTGCTTCGAAGCTGCTACCCGAATAACGAGCTGTTACCTTCGCCTTGTCTTCTTCTTTTTCCTTCGCTTCCTTTTTTTTCTTTTTCTTCCCGTGGGATTCCTTATTTTTGACAGGTGCGGCAGTAGCCGCGGCGGCTTCGGGACTGGGAGTGTTCATGAGTTGAGCCCAGCTCCCAATACGGGCGAGTGAGCGGACAGAGCGCATAGCCCTGATGGCGACGGAATCCTTCCCGCTTCCTAATCCCGCAGCGTTAGGGAGTGCTTGCGGTCCCGGAGGTGGGGTAGGAACACGCGAGCGTTCGACAGGGGGGTTGGGTTGCTCTGCATTGATGGAATCCGTGAGTAGAGTGCCCGAGTCCAACGAATTGAAACACCCGCGCGTGTCAGAAGGTTTGTCAGCCGGTCGCGGTGCTAAGGAGATGTTCAGACATTCAGCAGGGCGACTCGGTGCATCTTACCGATGCGACTCACATTTTGCGCGATCCTTATTTTTCCCCTTCTCTTTCGAATCCATTCTTCCGCGCCCAATGCTCCACCACTTCTGATTTTCATCCACCTTCACTTTCAACAGGCCCTCCTTCTTCCCCTCTTTCTCCTTCGGTTTGGTAACGGCCGGAACATTCGTCACCTCTCCCAGCATTCCCCATTGCATTCCATCCAATCCTAACCGTGATTTCTTCTTCTTCACCATCAAAATCTCCCCAATATCGGGGTCGTTCGCGGGGTCGACATAGATTTCAAACCCGTTACTCCCATTATCGGAAGACGCACCGTGGAGGCGTCTGACTACGTCTGAAAAGTCACGTTCGCGCGCTTTCGCCGACGACGACCCAAGGAGACTGAGCTTTGACTTCTTGGGAACAAGACGCCTTCGCGAGGTCTCTCCATTCGTGATCGGTTTTGCCGCGATTGGAACAGGGGACGTGTCGGAAATAATCCACGGTGCGATTTGGCTAGCATCACCTGTTGCGTTGCAAGGGGTAGCAGTTGTCAGGTAAATGGTTGGAATCTGTGGTTTCGATGTGGGTGTAGCGAAGGGGGACATGGAGGGCGCGCGAACGGTATCTGTCGTAGGTCGTGAAAGTAGTTGCAAAGGCATTAGTCGATAAAGAAGATCGTTATATGCAGCGTAAACCGTAGGATCGTGTTGATCGTCGCCTCGTTATAAAACAAAGAGGTTTTCGGAATTCGAAAACAATTAAACAGTTGGTATGGGAAATGACACAGCAAGAGAAATGCGATGGTCGTTAGAACGTAGGTGTCTTTCGTTATCTTGAGCGTGTTCGACTACTGAGTTGAATTAGTCTTGTTAGATCGCAAGCACGAAATAGTGTCGTATGTTAAATGCAAGTCGTCAGCTGGTTGAAGAACTCGTAAATTTTCTTGTGTTAGCGAATATAAATCAGGTCTCTGGGATTTCTATCCGTAAGCATGTTGAACCAACATGCAAAGGAACACCAATGACTGACCTCAAGCAATGAAGCGAATCACTTACGGCTTCGGATGACAAGGCTCGGCAGCGACGACGATAGTCCGACGATGGCAAGCACTTGTTCTACGATGGGAGGAACAGTATTCAACTCGCCTGAAGCAGGAACGAACTCGAACTATTTGTGTTTGTAGGCGCAAGTGTAAACAACGCGTAAACAAAGCATCCTCAAAAAAAACACGTGACCATTGTCATTACAATATTCAATTATGTGATCGAATCTCGATGATGGTACACTACCAAAACCTAGATGAAACGAGTGTGTACAACAGATGAATGAGAATTTACAAAAGAGTGAGTTATAATAAATAGATGTCAAGGATAAATTGTACTTTGCAAGTTCAACCTGAAGTGTTCAATATATGAATCACAACCATTTACAGGATAAATTGAATGCTGGTGTCCTGTAACCATTATAGTTACTTTCATCTCTAAGTCTGCAAAGCATTGATAATAATACGTACAATGTAATGTCCGCTTGACAGCTGCGCTTTCTGTTGATAATGTGGCTGCACGATATCACGAATAGACATCAGTAATTCCAAATAACTCTGCACTGGTTTCCGTGCTGTAACAGATGATAAGAACGTGCTTGTTATGTGCGAACAACACTCACTCAACGCCGTCAAGAACGCCTGATGTTGACTCTGATTAACCAATGAGGTTGGAAAAAAAAAGCTGCTCACATAACTCATCGCGCCAACGGCTACCCCTCCCTGGACAGTATCTGCGCTCGTCTGATCATCTCTACATGCTGCAAATGATACGACGTCTGCCGAACTCATTCTCTGTGCCCGTGCGCGCTCCGCGATGTGATTGTCTTTCAATCGTCCATCGTGGTGGTACTGTCAAACCGACCATTGTATGCACCTTCAAGAGAATGATACTACCGACATACCATGAACGGCAAGTCTGATATGTCAAGCTATCAATCACGAATTCCAGTGAAATGGTAGGTCTACGAACCAAGCGTTGTCCCAGAATGGCACGACTGAAAGCTTATCAGCACGACGATGGAACGCTGGGATTCAGAAAAAATAACAATCGTACGTCGAAAACAACCTAAATCAGTGATATTAAATGACAATTCTGACTCCGAAAAAAAACGTTGGATCTTACCGTCAGACGGCAGCCAGGCGGAAGTGGTTTCACCTTTATTGTACGGAATCAATCAGCGTCTCAGACCCTGTCTGCCAAATAAAACACGCGAACCATGATTTGGTGCAGTTCCTGTCGATCGATCATTAATGCATGCGCGATCTTAAGACATAGTGACTTACGTCGTCTATGATAACACCCGCCGTCTTGTAGTCCACTGGGTATATAACTAAAAATATCAACTGACAGTTTTTGTTGAAGGAGAATAACCAACCCACCTTCGTCAAATCCATCTGTCTTGTCACCATGTATATCCTGTATTTGGCCCCCATGACCGGAATCTGAATCAAGAATGAAATTAAGACACGAAGCATCAGATGACAATATCTTACAATGGAAGAACAATGAATCATGTGGTTTAGCGTCCTTCACAAGCCACCTCATGGCGTCGATCATATTCTTCCTTGTGGGCATCTGTCGAGGATTCGTAGTCTGATCCATCAACATGACGATATCTCCCTGTTTGAAGCCCCATTGACCTAAGTAAGGGAAAATATCGACGCCGCGTCAAGTGCGAAGATAACCAAACTTACGGGTGAGGAACTGTTTTACGTTCTTAATATCGTTGATGCACCCGCGCAGCTCGCGCTTCTGACCTATGTAATTGATGCCAATCTGAATAGAATCCGATTAGAGATCGAATTATGTCGACAATATCATCTACTTACACACAGTGCCTTTTTCCGCCCAGTGCATTTCGAGTATGCGTGTCCTTTATTTGCACGGACTTGTTGCTGCGATTGAGGTGGTTTGAAATTGACGGCCACAGGTGCGGTCGCAATCCCCGTAGAATGTGCTCGCCGACGCTGACCTTGCGTTGGTTTGGGGGAAACAGTAGGATACGGATGACGAGTAGTTGTAGCGACCAGAACTGGTTTGACGTGACCATGTGCGTGCGAACTCTGACCAGATGTCTGTCGTGATCGAGATTGAGATATTTCATCCGCGTAGTGAACATGACGAGATGGTGCTGCTGGTACACTACGTGAATGCTGTCGCGTATGCTTGTAGTGGTGGTGGCTCGAATAGTGATGTGAAGGAGTGTGTCCTGGAATGGGTCGCTGGGTTGACACCGGAAGTGGCCTGGAAGCTTCGCGGGAAGGAGACATGCCCGAGGTAAATTGTGGAGCGGTAGTAGAACGCGGGAATGTGTGGTAGGATGCACTGAAAAGCGGGAATTAAAAATTATCCCGTTCTCGATCGGGGGTCCCACTTACTGGGTGCTACAAGTCACGGTAGTTAGTAAGATGGTTCCATAGTAACAAATAGGAGTAAATCACTTGTGGGCAGACCTCCTTGGTGGTAGAGCGGTGGGGGGGATGCCAAATGAGGCTAGGTGTGTCGGTCCTGCTTGCCTGTACAACACAGTTGGATCCGAGGAAATAATGCAACACATCAAGCACTGACCTCGTCTCCGCTTGAACTCTCGAGCTATTTCGTGATGGTTAGCAAGCATCCTTCAATTTCAGTTCGGGAGGGCGCACTTGGACGACGCCGGAAAGCGTGGATGAGAGGACGTCGGTTCTTGAACAGAATGGTTACCCCGCATATCCCACGTCATCGTGTTAATCTGCGTATACGCTTTATAGCGCGGAAAGAAAGAAAAGATAGGACACCCTGGCATGACGGGAGCATCACAGGGCAGGGGAATTAACCATGTCGTGAGGCTTTTATAGTGTGAAATGATACAGGGGCACTTACAGGGAGCGGGGCAACCAACTGATCCTAGTAGAGCATGGTGAGACACTGAGGGAGGCGCTCAAAGCGCTGCATTTCGGGAACGACATCGGCTTTATTTGATCGTTGACAGTGATGCTGGCGCGTTGCTGTGAAACTACTGCAGTCCCAAAAAAGGTTGTCTTAGCTAATCGAAGCCGCTGGAGACCCGAGTCAATCAATCGATTAGGAAAGTACTGCGCCATCTTCATAGGTAGCCTGTACATGTATTACGGGGGTAAGTGGCGAGTAATCATAGGGTATCGATGAGCTTTGTCGTTTTTCATAATCCAGTAGCACAACGTACATCATTTCCAAAGAAAATCGACATCTGAGGTTGAATCAGCCCTTTGAGTCACAATATTTACGTGATATATGTCGAATTGCAATATCGATCGCCAGTAGCAGCAGCGCTTGCGCAGACTCTGACAACAATGATGTAGAACAGACGACTAGTAAAGGAGGTAGCACACAACACAAAGGAAAGGCAGGACGGTACCTAGGACACTTGGCAGGCGAGCGCAACTTGATCCAGGAAAAGGGTGAACGAGTCACTGAGACGAGCAGAGTCAGCAGGCGACGTATCATGATGATGATGACAAAGAAACACACAATGAACATCATGATATTGCCATCATGGGCCTTACTAATACTACTGATCAGTAGTACTCCAGGGCTGAGCATACTGGTACAGGTAGCTCAGATCATGAAACCCGAAGTACTCAACGTCCAGCATCGCACCGGCATGCCACACCCCAAGAAGAGCCTACCCTGCTCGTACTCAGTAATCGACACCAACGCAAGTTTCACTTCGCGCACCATTTCTTTCGATTCGATATCTATCGCTTAGTGGCTGGGAATCCAGATTAAGATAGCTGTTGTCACGATACAGACAGGCACAAGGGTATGTCACGACAGGAAGGTGAACACAAAATCTGACTAATCACATCATATTTGGACGGTGAAGGCACCAAGCTGAAGGAATCTCAACAAAGTATTCTTTTCCAGTGCGGTCCCTCAAAGAAGAGCCTTCGTCGTCGAGTCTCGAGCGATTCACTCGCAGATGCGACTTGGACTGGCCAGAAGCTAACGATCGACTTGAATCCCTCGTGCCTGAGCAGCCCGACCAATTCACGAATACCAAACAAACAAACGACGCAGCAGGCGCTTTTAATTTTCTGTGAGCGCTCACCAGTCCTGGCACCTCTTTATGTAAAATGCCTTTTGAACGGGTTAACCCGGGCCATTCTTGTCCCCTACAGAACTCGCATTGCACTCTCTTGCATGTTCCCGCTCAAGGAGCTTGACATTCAAGTAAGTACGTTTAGAACCCTCAACCTCCGGGTCCTTCACTTTGTCCCGCCATTACTACAGGTGCGAGTTCGTTGAAGTCGGAGCCGGGGCACCCTTAGTGGTAATATTCATCGAGTTTCTGTCGATGACTACAGCAAGGACGTCGATGATGGGATATTCCTCTGAGCCCGCTTTCATCATGATCATTCCGCTGTTTTTTTTTTCATCGTTCTTTGCTCGGAGGGATATAGAGCTGGAAATTTTCATCGTCACCCACGGCGAATTGCCGGACAATCTATCCAATAACATCTTAGGCATCGTTTTCCAGCCATTCCGAAAGCATGGGTCAAAATCTGATAGCCTACAGCAATTCTAAATTTGCTGATCGTGCCAAAGATGAAGACGGGGCACACGATCAAACGTGGTCTATCATAATATTATCGTCTCCCGAGTGGGTCCCTTCCGTACTTACAAATGAGGATGAGTGACGTGTAACTTGAGTTCAGGTTCCCTCCAAGGGCGCAACTTAAATGTACATTCAAACATAACAATCACCTTGATTGACAATTTCTCATCGACAGACATCCTGAACCGGGACGATCAATAAATGATCGGACCAAGCACAGCAAGAGATATCATACAATAAATCCATATGTATAAGGTAAATGCATCACAGGTACATAGGTCATCGTAGACTAGTACAAACTATACAACTAGACTGGAATACATCGGGATACTCTTAATTGCGATGCTTCTACGTGGATGGTATCAGTTAGGATCAAGCAACTATCTTCCGAACGTCTTCACTTCCTCCTCCCATGGACGTCCACCTTTCAGTACACCCTTGGGCGACGATGTCGTCAACCTTGCTCAGTATATCCGAACTCGAGGAAGATGCCAAGGCAATCATAAGACTCGTAGGGGATAACGACCCGAGTGAATCGATGTTCATCGTGGTTTCTCGGTGCGTTCCACCTTTGGGAGATCCAAAAGAGACAGTCCGTTGCCTGGTATCAACAGAAATGGAACGCTTTCTCGATGTTAGCTTCCCATGACCACGAGGGTATGGGGGATAGGGCAAAGGAGGTTCCGGTCCGCCAGTCCGCAACTTCGTCGTCGTCTTTTTCTTCTTGGATGGTAACGGGAAGAGAGAAAGCTCAGGTGATTTGTCTACAAGACGCACAGGAGAGGTATGGATGAAAAGATGGGAATCCGCGCGAGCTGCGAGCGACGCGCTGGAGGAAAATGAAGAAGCGAAGAAGAGTGATTTTTCGAGTGGTGGGGACATCAGCGACGGTGGGCTGAGAGGTAGGACAGATGCGTGCATATCGGGGGCGGAAGATCGTCTGGAGAGACCACTACATATCCTTTCATGTGGAGTTCGGGAATGACGAAGCTGAGGTGCCTTCGTGTAGATGTCGGGATCTGTGTTTGACTCGATTTCGACCCCGTCCCTAGTTATCGACTGGTTTCTCTGTTCGTATATCACCGTTTTCCGTGAGCTATATTCCACGGAAAATGGGGTTACCTGGCGCGGCTTCCTCACCCTGTGATCGTGGGCAGGAGCAGAAGGAACGTGATCCGAGTCCTCACGACGAAGAGTGTTATTCGGTAAAACCGTTGGGTTACCAACGAGATCGTGGGTGTCCTCTCGCAAGCCAAGTACTCCTAGCGCATCTCTGGTTTCGCCAACGTCAGAACTATCATCCAGGGAACGCCGTGTGCAGCGCAAACGGCCTTCACCAGCATGCGATCTTTCTTTTAAGCTGCTAACCTGACTTGTAGAGGTTTGATCAACATGTTCATCATCTGGCGTGAGGACGGTATACCCTTCGTGTACGCTAGATATAGGGTGACGGGGATGTTTGAGTTTTAGGATATCAAACATGCTTTGTCGGTATGGCTTCGGCAAATCGGTGTCCTGTGCTTGATGACTGGAATGGCTTCCAGAGATTGGTTCTGGTAACGACGGTAAAACATGTGTCACTGGCAAAGAGATACCGTCTGATATGGTGGGGAACTGTCGTATAGCCACCGAGTTGGATGGCGCAAGGAATGGATCTTCTTGTGCAACCACCGTCTCTCCATCACTCAAGGGAATAACGAACGAGGTGTAGTTCGCCTGAGAAAAAGGTGCCCGGGTTGTATCTAGAGGTTGCCACGCGAAAATCCCCTTGGGTACGTATCGCGAACCGTGAACAGTAAATTTGCTGGGAGTGCTAGCAGCGAAAAGAGACACCTGTTCCATGCTAGGGTATCCGTGAACGAGCAAGCGACCCTCAACATCATTTTCTGGTGGGGCATACGGAGGACCGGGCAGAAGAGTCGAGGTACGACGTCGCTTTCCTCGCCACTTGAGTAAGATTACGACAGTGATGGAACCGAGCACGACACCGAGTGCGACAAACAAAGGAATCAGATAAAGTATGTTGAGTGGGCTATGATATGGAAGCTTCTGTAAGACAGCTTGGAGTGAGGTTGTCGCAGGGGACATCGCAGTAATCTGAATTAGAGAATCTGTAGGAAAGTCGCTTGACGGAACGACGTCCTGAGCACCGGCCGAAGCAGCTGTAAGCAGGGGAGTCCAAGTTGGCGAATCAACCGCGGTGGAATCATCGTCCGAGGTGTCCAGAGCTGATGAAATTGCTTGATTGATTCTGTACCGATGGATGACACCTGGATAGGCGATGTAAGACAAATAAAAGAGGGTAGTAGATCCTGTACCGAGTGATCGTATATACATCATACTCTCCTGGAAGGAATATTCAACGCTATTGTGGATTATAGTCGGGACCAAGCACTATGAGCTTGACTCGTGATTCCACGCCGAGAGCAGACAGATCCGCTTCAGGTTTGTCCAATGAAAGGCCGGCAGCAATGAAAGTAGAACGGCGAATAAGATGTGATGATGGAGAGTACGAGGCGCCTGCGACACCTGATCGTTTTGTTTTTCGCCAAAACGTAGTAGGACGAACTGGCGAAGACATTAGAGCATCCCTCAGCAGAAAAGTAGCACATGCACTCACAAAGGGGGGGAGGCGGGCGAGAGAGCTCACTCCTATCCGTGAGCTTAGACGAAGAGAAAATGCGCTTGGGTACGTCCACCGTATTTGGCGTATCGGTTGTGAACTCCGAGTCGGTGCAGGTCGCGAGAGATGTGAGAGGAGGAGCTGAAGTAGGGCGTTGAGGAGGCGGAGACCTGGATGCCTTAAAGGTTCTCCTTGGGGGCGAAAGAAATTCTGCGTTCACCCTAGAAATCTCGACAGGCGAGCGAGGACCATCTCCGTCTGGGTCGCTCTCGAGAATGACCATGACTGGCCTGGTGAGGTCATTTTGACTGAGTCGGCGGGCGAAATTGAAACCAGACGTAGTCTGTCTAGGATAAAAAGGTGTAGGTGAGACAAGAACAGTCAGATCTGACATGCTTTGCTCTCAGTACATCCAATTCCTGGCAAGGCTAAGTGATCCGGATCCGGATTTCTCGTTCGAAGCGGCCCGGTCTGCCCGACTCCACATGGAATAATATTGGTTGGTGCATTGCATCTTCGACTCGACTGCCTTGTCTTCTGCAATGACACATGACACGGATGTCACTGAATGTTTTGCATTGAAAACATGCACTGTATAATTGATTTCCAAGCAGTGTACCTGACTTCCTACTGCCAGTGGTGTGGTAGTAGGTGCTGAACTGAGCTCTGTCTGGCAGCAAGTCCTCTTAGTTCATCCCATAACCTCAATCCAGATTATCTTCATCCTCAATTCACTCTTGGCATGGCTCACACCAGTGGAAACCCTGTTTGCCATATACATAATCAAAGAATGGAGCTATGACTATATCAAGATGGAATATGGAAGGTGAGTCCTATGTTGTTCTTGCAGTGCATCCTCTTTTTTGTCTCTGGTTATCACCTCCTTCATGCCTTATAGGTTCATTGACTCTGCTTTGCATTGTTGAGAATCTTGGTATTCACATTTAATATTTCATATTACATAACCAAGATTCTAGGCCTGTCACATGACAAGTCACCTGATTGCATGACACATTTACTTGTGTACATAATCAAAAACTAGACCTGCTGACATATTCGCTTATGTACAGGGTCTAGACCATTTAGTCATCACACGTAACTTTGAGGCTTTTACGCTATTCATTATGGTGTCATATTACTTCAGATGACGTCATAGATAAAAGCGACTTATGCCATTGGATGTCTTTATAGACTTCAGATAAGTCTTTCTGTTATAATTCATCCCTATTCATTTTCCTTTTCTTCATCTTGTCATCGTGATTACCTTGCTGTGCATTCCCATCGGACGCCTTGTCATCGTGATTACCTTACTATGCATTCCTATCGGACACATGTCTCGCCGTACAGCCCGCCTGACATCATTGTTTCCTCTTCTGTCTTCCTTGCTGTGTATTACTAAACATTTGCAGGAATTCCTTCGCATTTTATTGCTTAGTAATTCCTTCTTTCTCTTCCCTATATAAACCCTACGATACCAACGATGTACCTCATACTTGACCTACCTGGAATAGCATCATCCCTTGTACATCGTCTCTGATTCTTCGGATCCCTTGTCTCCTTCAAAGTCCTCGTCCTACTCTGAGTGAACACTCCCCCGAAACCTTTGACACCATCGACGATCGTCTTATCGTTGGAAGAACTCCCTGAACCCTTGAACCATCTACGACGAACATTCGTCCTAGATAGAACCTTTGAACCGACCAGGTCTACGTTCCCCTCTACCTGAGTTGAGCGTAACAAAAGGTCAAGCGTGCTCTAAACAAGCTACCATCGTTGTAAGCCTTTTATCACCATTTCCCACCACTGTCACTCGACCAACCCTCATTGGGGTCACCACCGAACTCCAGCTCAAGAAACCACTTCTGAGCCTGAACTTGATCCCTCCCTTACTGATTTTGAGGAGGAACTCGACCTTGATACCTCCCTTCTTACTGAAGAAGAACGAAGGGAAGACCTCGACTTGGCTCACACTTTGTCTGCCACCTTGAACATCCCACGAGTACCCACACCCCCGTCACCAACTCCAGTCACCCCTCGTACCAACCTCTTTGCAATACCCCCATCCTTGTCACCTATAACCCCAACCATGTTCAATGCCACCCCCACCACTAAACCCACCGAACTCCGTATTGAAACCCCCGAATCCTTCAATGGAAACCCAGCCAAAGCCATGATCTGGCTTGACACTGTCGTCTTTTATCTCATGGTCAATGACAAAGTATATGACTCCGAAGCCAAACGTGTTGCCTTTGCCCTATCCTATATGACGAAAGGAACTGCCATTACTTGGGCAGCCACCTATCGCCAGAAAGCACTGAGCGCTGTAGAGAGCCATAAGTCTCTACTCTCGCATACTGTCTAATCACCACCTGGGTCGTTCTCCATCCTTATCCTTATCCCATTCCTAACGTTTTCACCTTCTACTGCGGCCGTCTAAAGTCATTTCCGCACTCTCTCGCATCAACTTGCACCGATCCGAACAAAATCCGCATAGTCTGTGTTCCGCATCTGCACTCGGGACCCATCACTGGTAAGTCTTTTAGTTAGGTTAGGGGAGCACGACGCGAGCGAAGCGAGCGGAGTGCGGACGGTTTGTTGGTGATGTGGGGGTCCCAAATAAGAATTATAGGATGGAGGTGACTAGCCTCCATCATCCTATTTCGCCATTACGGCTCATCAGATTCCATTATTGGTGGGAACATGTAACGTTTACAACTCACGGGT
>JBBPLF010000617.1:0-19614 GCA_038089615.1 Aureoboletus auriporus
GTGGTCGAACGAGACTGAGGGGCGTCGGAGAAGAAAAATGACTATAAACTGTGCTACACGTGTAAGCGTCGGGTTATTAGACGTAAAGTAGGCTCGGACAAGTAAATGCGTAAATAAAAGTCTAACATGGCTATCTGTCAGATGGCTCAGAAACCGATGGTATTGTCGAGGAGGATGAGTTACTGGATGCGCTGGAAGAGGTAGCCCTTGCCGATGAATACCATGCAGATTACAGGGATGAGTGGGGTTCATATCTTGCAGGATCAGATTGGGAACTAGACATTCAGGACGCAGAGCCAATGTCATCCTCCAGTAAGCATGTATGAATGGTTTTGTTTCATCCTGTAACTAGAGACCTGCGGTGTGGATGGCGGGATTTTGAGGGAGGGTCGTGTAAGCCCGCTGACACGCTAGTCACAAGTATGATAGATATCCCACTGCCATGCATCGTAGACAGATCGGTCCCTTCTGTACTCGTATGTCGTAGTCACCCCTACAGTGTATGGTTCAGATTGCTTGCCAATGCGTCTCAATGTTTCCCACCGCGGCCAACACGAGTTCCAGGCCCCCATACTTCCATGGGCCCACTGGCATGCCTCATGACCCTCGCATAATCTACACGCTTCAGAACACATAATATGGCCTTCCCTTCCTCTTGACGTATGACCAATCCGCGCATGTTCTGAAGGCCGTTGCTGGTCACACAAGCACGAGACCGCAAGGTGATCTCAACACGCAGGGCGACAATGTGATTAGCCCACGCATGGGGCAGGGTATTGGCAGGCGTGTGGATAGGGCTGCAAGATTACCTAGGATGCATGCGGGACCTGACTTGCTTGTTTTCGGAAGAGGGCCAGAGTCATCGAAAATATACATGGACAGGCTGGCTACTAGCATATACATGGCTGAGGCCCGCAAGTCTGCCTTCAATTATATATATAGAAGCTTATGTAGGATCAATGTGCGCGTTAAATACTGCCGTGAACAGGATAGTTGCATCAGTAGTCATTTCGTAGAATATGCTATATATGGCCCTTGGGCTGGTTACAGCAGAAAACCTTTTGGACTATATGCTACAAATGGAGGTGTTAAAATGGGGGTATTTGGAGCATTCATCTTTTAGAACTCCAGCCTTCCACGGGAAAGCTTTGGGAATGAGCTACCATGGGGCCGTTTTAGAATACCGCCATAAACGGGGAAACTGCCAGTGGGTCAAATTAGAAATACCAACGTGGACGAGTTGGTAATCACGAGAATGTGTTACAAACAGAGGAGCTACCAGCAGGCCAAAATGAAAACATAGACATAGACATGGGGGTCAGAGGAGCAGCCACCCTCTGGTATATGCTACAAATGGAAGAGCTACCAGAGCAGCCGCTTGACAATATTGCTGTGGACCGGGGAGCTGTACGAGCGACCACTCAGGAGTATACGCTACATACGGATGAGCTACCGGCGAGGCCATTAAGAAATACCCCCATGGGCGGGGAGCTTCATGAGTAATCATTTCCAAGAAGCTGCCGTCAACGGGGTACGCACTGGGGGGCCGTGATAGAAATACCGACATCGAGGGGACTGACAAATTAGCTATAACAACCCCCTGGCCGCTCCCCCATTGATAATAGGTTCTCAGAGATGACTGCTCCCGAAGCTCCCACGTCCATGGTGTTATTTTGAATTCCTTGCTGATAACTCCTCCATTTGAAGCATACGCTCCTGAACGGGTGCTTGTGCAGCTCCTTCATCCATATTGGTATTGTTATATCGACATCCTGGCAGCTAGCACTTTGATGGCAGGTCCTTGCAAATGACAACTCATGCTGCTGCCTAGTCCATGGCGGTATTTCCCTACCTGCTGGTAGCTTTTCCATCGTAACAAATTCTCAAGAGCGAATACTCCTCTGGCTCCCCGTCCGTGGTGGCATTGCTAAACGGCATTGCTGGTGGCTCTCCATTCGTAGTGCATACCCGAGGGCAGCTACTTCTCCAGCTCCCTCGCCCATGTCTGTATTTCTATCTCGACGTGCTGGTAGCGCTTCCGTTCGTAGCACGTCCTACTGAGCGGATACTCCTGTAGCTGCCTCGTCTGTGTCGGTATTTCCATATGGCCTTGCTGTCAGTTCCTCCGTTTGTAGCAAATTCTCAAGAGCGGGTGCTCCTCAGGAGCTCCAAGGGTAGTTTATCCATTTGTAACCAATTCTCGACATTATCTCCTTCTGTAACTCCCTCGTTCATCACAGTATTTCTAAATACTCTGGCCGGCAGCTTCTCTATTTATAGCACATCCTCGAGATCAGCTAACCCTGCAGCCCCCTCTTTCATGCCGGTATATCTCTCACCGCGCCTGCATCTTGAGAATATGCTACAAACTGCGGAGCTACTACCAGGTCAAAACAGAAATACCGACATGGACGAGAGAATGGGCGGAGCCGCCCTCTAGTAAGTGTTACAAACGGAGGAGCTACGCAAACCGTCGCTCTTCAGCATGTGCCACGCACGAGGGAGCTTGAATGGGCTATATGTGAAATACCGCCATTCACTGGGTCCTGTGCGACAGGGCAGCTACGGGCAGTCATGTTAGACACTATCCTACAGACAGACTAGCAACCACACGGCAATTATAAATCTAATTGCACAATAGAGTGGAGCTTCATGGGGAATCATTTCTGAGATTCTACTACCGCGGTTCAGGTACAATCTCCCCTCATTGTAGAAATACCGCCATAGACAGCGGAAATTCTACCTTGAAACTCTGCCTAGCGAGGTGGGGCTAGATCGAACAATTTATTTTCGATATCTCTGCAGCGCATAGAGAAGTCCAACAAACGGAGAGGTACAACCGGCCAATCTTTTGAAATACTGCTATTTATAGAGTAGCTGCATCGGCGGTCCTTGACTCTAGCGGTATACAAATTGGTTTGCGTACTACTCGTCGGGCGGTACTAGTGCTCTGTAGATGGAGCTCTTGGGATCTGGTCATTTTTGAAATACCGTTTTACAAATGCACATCAGCACACAACTGATACTTCTATTGCAATGCGGCATTTTGGAGTACCCAAATACCGCGATTTCGAGAGCGACTGGCAGCGCCTCACCCTTTTTCTGAACAGGCTAGTAGTTTTGCAAAGCCTTCATTGTACGAGGGAGCTTCCTTGCGTTCTTTCAACAACCTCCCAGAGCAGATAGATACTCAAGTTGAGAACAAACTTGGTTTACTGACTAGTGTGAAAAATAAAATATGTAATGAAACCTCCATCCCAAGCTACGGCGATCCTAACTCCGCGCTCCCACCAGCAGAGGGTAAACAACTCCTACTTTGCTCACAGGGAAAGGAAGGGTCGGAATTTGTGGTAACGTCGGTATTTTGAATTTGGAACTCCGCGGACTCTGGCAATTTGGATAATAAAAGCTGCTCGCGAGGCGTTGGTAAAGATGTTTAGTTGGAGTCCGACGAAGCAGCTATTTCGGCGAAAGTAGCCAATTGAGGCAATCGAGGCCGTTGCTCACGGGATATTGCTGGACTCCGCTCTGAAAGCCACGATGGAAGAGGGGGCTGCTCCTGAACTGACTGCTGCAGCAACGACGTTAGAGGGGGCAGGGTAGCCAAGCCTGCTGACCCTGTGGGACCTCCCCCGTTCGTGATTTTAATGGGGCTGCTTGGAGGCGAGGTGTTGACCCCAACGCTAGCTTTCGCTGGCTCTTGCAGCCTCAGCGACTCCTTCGTGGCCTCTGAAACTCTCTTCAAAGACGCCATCTTCATCTTCAAATCAGATACCTCCTTCTCGAGAGCTTGATACCCCCTTAGCATCTTCTCGTAGTCGTCTCTGGAAACAAGCGGAGAAGCATTGTCCCTTGTGAATGACAGCCCTGGGTTGATCGTTTCCTCAGCCATAGATCCGCCGCCTGAAATGCGATATAAGCTATGTGAATAAGACAAATATCCCCCCTTACCTTTGTTCGCTGCCTGAGGTACCTTTGCTCCATTCCTTGCGGGAATTTTGATCTTTGGAATCTCTGACTTTGGGGCTCCTTTCGTTTTTGATTGTCCAGCAGGGCCGGAGCATTCCTTCGCAGCTTCGGATCATCGGATCAAGGTTAATTCCAGAATCAAATAAACCTGCGGAGTACTTACTGTTCTCATTCGGAGGTATATACGGGGAAATCCTGACGGAAGGCAGCTGCGACTTGTTCTTGGTGACGGCAGCCGACGGGGTTCGGCGGGCCCTCGACGACTTTGCGGGTGCAGGAGGGAGGGCCTGGTCTGGTGAGGGGGCACTCGAAGCATTGTGGGCAACAACAGGTGGCGACAGGGCGGTGGTGGGCAGCGATGGAGCAGGTCCAGGAGAGGGAGACCGGGGCTGAGGGACATGTGAGGTTGACAGTCGTCGTATCTTGGCTTCTGGCGCCTTCGTTGGCTCTGCAATTGGATTGGTCAAGGACGTTGTAAGTTTGGGTGCGAGTGCGGCCGTCAAAGGAGCAGCAGTGAGTGGCGACAGGGCGGTGGTAGGCGATGATGGGGCAGGTGCAGGAGAGGGAGACGGGGGCGGAGGGACAAGTGAGGTTGACAGTCGTCGTCTCTTGGCATCTGGCGCCTTCGTCGGCTCGGCGATTGGATTGGTCGGGGACGTTATAAGTTTGGGTGCGAGTGCGGCCGTCAAAGGAGCAGTGGTGAGTGGCGACAGGGCGGTGGTAGGCGATGATGGGGCAGGTGCAGGAGAGGGAGGCGGAGGCGGAGGGACAAGTGAGGTTGACAGTCGTCGTCTCTTGGCATCTGGCGCCTTCGTTGGCTCGGCGATTGGACTGGTTAGGGACGTTATGGGCGCGGGCGTGGACATCAACGGGACGGGGGCAGGCGAAGGTTCCTCGGGAGCAGGGAGGCTTGGGCCGAGTGTTTCCTGCCCCGGCAATTTGCTCGATATTGAGGTTTTCCCTTTCACCGCCTTTCGCCTCTTACCTCTTCCTTCTCCGGTAGAGTGCTCGCAACTTTTCTTCCGCCGTGAGCATACTTCGCATGCCGCTCCAGGGATAGGGATGCAAGTAACACAGAACTTGATACATCTTTGACATGCATTCGGCGGCTGAGGGAGAGCTGGCTCGTCAGAGCGTTTTCGCTTCGCGCTTCTTGAAGATCCTGGGGCTTGGGCCATTGTTGACGCAATCAGAGTTATCGCGGTTGGCTGAGTCGCGTCTTGATCTGCTGCCTTCGGCTTTACTTTCGAGGTTTGGGTGCTGCGAGAATCTTCATCTCGTCCAATTTGACTACCATCCGACGGCTGAGGAGGAACTGGTTTGTCCGCGCGTTTTCGCTTCACGGTTCCTGGAGATCCCAGAGTGTGGTCTGTTGCTGACTCTGTTTTTCCTGCAATAACCTTCGTGGTTGACGGAGTCGTGTCTTGTTCCACTGCCTTCGACTCTACTTTCGAGGTGGCGTTGATGGAACCTTGGTCTGCATCATCTCGCCTCTCAGAAAAGCCGCTTTTTTTCTCCCCTGGACCGGTGCCATCTGTTTCCCTTGCTTCCTCTGTCGCCAGACGATGGTCTTCGTCCAAGTGGTCTATCTTCACCTCGGTAGTGGACGCAACAGCCTGCTCGTTCTCGCTGACAGTGGGCTCCGTCACATGGATGTCGCGCAGCTTTGCCGCCCATGGATGCGTGGACAAATCTTTCACGTTGCACCTCGTCATTCGATTCCAATCCGGCCAGGCGTCGTCGATCCAGTGCGCGGTATTCAGATAATAGTCGACGGCTACGAGGAAGCTCGGCACCTCAGTCGCATCTGGAACCAGACTACCAACGATATTCTGACGATAGTCAACAGCTGGTACAAGTCAAATTAATTGACCACGCACCATTTCTTCCTCAAGCCGACGTACGGCCCTCCTCCAGTTCTTCTCCCCGCCCACCACGACATATTTCACAAAGATCTTGTAAACGTTTTTGTGGCACTTCAAAAGCCGTTCGTTGGCCTCCATTTGAGAGGCTGTAAAATTGCAGGTTGGTGTAATCGCAGTGAATGGTGGCATGAAGGATCGGAATAAAAATTCCCACGTACTCAATCATCGTCGGCTTAACTTGTAAATTCACATGGTCCCGCCATTGTCTCGGAGCGCCGTCTTGTTTTTATTTTTGTTCCAAGTCCAATCCGCCCATTAGAAACACCGCCCATGTCTCCCCACACAGTAAAATTCTCTAACTCTGGCATGTCGTCCGTCTTTTATCCTTTACTATGATGCTAAATGTATGGCTTTAGTTAGACGGATCTCCGTATCTGACTGCGAATCAAATTCTTCTGTAGAATCGACTTCGGGCCATCCACACCTCAAGAATGAGAATCGCCTCAATATTTCCCCAAACTCGTGGGCACAGGATCCCTCCCAACTTGTGATTCCACCGCCGCCGAACCCCAGCTTGGGCCCTTTGTTCGACCCGTTCAACTTCGACCACCGCCGATTTCACATCCCACCCCCACCTCTAAAGAATGCCAGATTGAGGAAAGATGGTATGGCCATCGCTATCATACAAATAATTATCGAGTCTCACCTCAACTTGCAAGATTCTTCAGATGACGAAGCAGGTAAGTATTCGGTTATACATAAAGTATGTTACCTCAGTTTAAATGTTCTTCGTGATCCAGATTCTGCTTCATCCGAGGAACTTTCCTCTGACGACTCCAACGTCAAGCAACTTGATCCTTCAAGATTGATGATTCCGCCACTACCCACAACTAAGCAAACAACTCCAAGGTCGAAGGGTATGTTTGCGCTTATTTCCGGTTACTAGCGTCAAAGAACCATTGTTTAGGAAAAGTACCAGTTCGGGCAAGGCTTTCCAACAAGCTACCCATTCGCGATGCCCAGATTTCATCTGAGGAACTTTCCTCTGACGACAAGTCCACCAATTTGAACGTCAAGCAGCTTGATCCCTCAAGATTAATAATCCCGCCACCACCCACAACCGAGCAAAAGTCGAAGGGTATGTTTGCGCTTATTTCCGGTTACTGGCGTCAAAGAACTGTTATCTAGGGAAAGCGCCAGTTTGGGCAAACTCCACTGACGAGCTACCCATTCGCAATGTCCACTCCCTCAATTTCACTCCCCCGCCCAAGTTATCGGGTATTGATACTCCTGGTTGCATCACACACACACCACTCTCCGCTTCCGCCCGCTCTGACATATCCTTCGAAGATGTTGAAATGCAACAAGGGATAGCCGTCAAGTTGGAGGAGATAGATGTGGCAATCAATGACCACGATTCAGGTAAAAAAAATTTCGATTGTTTCAATTCTCTAGTCACCTCTCGACATAGAGTGTCGTGCCCAATCGTCCACACCCCCTGCCGCTATAATGGAAATCATAGATCTTACGATCGAAAGCACGCCTGAGATATCGGATTTCCCTGAGCCATACAAACCATGGCATAAGCAATTTCCTTCAGCTACGATGACACCGGCCCGAGTCTACGAACAGCTTGGGTTCATCAATTGCCTGCTGCACAAACCCCGTATGTATGAAAACATCCCAGCAGGATTGGAGTTGACTTGTAGGGATCAGGGAAGGACATGGTCAATTCCGAGAAAAGAAGGCTTGAATGTGACATTGGTTGGATCTCCCCGTACTTCACTGAAGGTAAGAATGATTCTTGAAAACGGGATTTGCAGTTGAGTCATAGGTATCAGATTGCGACCAGCCCTTTGACCAGCGAAGCATGCTCGGCTTTAGCCCGATGAAGGACCAGGAGAAACTGGCTGAAGGTACGTTCGTCAACTACCTCTCAATTAATTCTCAATTTTACGTTGTCAGACACTTGGGCGGCACGCAAACAATTCCAGGATCTCCCCAGGCCTCGGCGGGCACATTTCCGGCATCATGCCGAACGGGATGTTCACGCGAGGCGCGCCCTGGAAGGGTATGAGGCCGATTTCAAAGACGAGGCGGCAAGACGCAGAAGGCTGTTGATAGAACGGAAGGCGATGTTGGAGAGGCTGAGATCTGTGCGGGAGCAATTAAATCACATGCGTACTTGAATACATGAATACATTATTTCGCAAAAGGTGATTGGCTGTGGTACCTCATTAAATAATTTAGCAAGGCAATCATAATTCTGGAGTAGTTCCTGTTTCTTATTGACTATCTGGTCTCAGTAAAGGTTTGACCTCTTTCTAGATACTGAGCGTTTCGGCGAAAACCCAGCGGTATTTTGTTAAAAGACAGAGAATTGTATTGAACGCAGCGGAAATCTGGTAACCTGCATACAACGATTCAACTCCTATAAAAAAATCAACCGGAAGGAAGCATAGCGAAGAAGAAGACAGAGCAATTAAGCATAGGCAAGAAAGTGGTCAAGGTGATGAGATTAATACTTAGCATGGGGCGGTATTTCAGGAAATTGATGGCGAGAGGAGGAGACGTGGAATTGCAGAGAAGACGGCAACCAACCGAATGGAGGAAAGTTGTAAAGGCGGCGAAACCAAGTTGTAATCAATGGCGGTATTTCAGATCTTTCAAGAAATTGAAATACGGAGGAAAGCAGCAAGGATAACAGTATTTCCGGTACCCAGGGTTTGTGGAGGTGCCGCGTAGACTATTTCCGCCTGGATGCAGATCTGCAAGGTACATTCAACCTCACGCTCGCACGGTTCCAGCAAGGTCGTAATGTGAGCGGCCATTTACAATCATTACTTTTCAAGTAGCTCGATGAGTACAATCCAGATATGTAGCAGAGACATGGAAGTTTCCGCGCTCTTGAAGGTGGCCATATAATGAAGAAGCCCGTCCCTGGTTGGATGAGCTGAGCGGGACCCACGTGTTGTTGTCAGCCGCCATGAGCATAATGCATCCAGAGGTGTTCGACCTACCGCGCGAAGGGATGTTGAAACTGTGGGGACTTTCCAAGACGCGAGGCGTCTCAGCCATGATCCAAGTACTGCGCCATTGGCCCAAGGTTTATAACTCTCTAATAGTCTCTATCCACTATGGTCAACAGGTGTAGCCCTTTTCACTTGAATGGGAATGGCCTGGCCCAGCTGTTTGATCTTCTATTAATCGTAGGCAACTATGGGGAACTTGATTTCAAAATGCCGCGCATAGAACTTGCTTTTTGGTATCTGCCCGGCAGCGTTTTGGCGTTTTCCGGCGGTTTGATGAGGCATGGAGTCTAGCATGCTAATGGTGAAAGAGCTTGTATCGCCTGGTACATGCGAGATGAGGTGCATGATGCATTAGATTCACACCTCTGTAATTACTCACATCTCGATAGGCTACTATAAATACCGCCTGCTATGCTTCCCCCCCCCCCCCCCCATTCTTCCATCAACCAATCATGTCAAACGCCGCCCGGCTCATCAATGGGAGCGTCTCGCAGATAAATGGCTCATTTGTGCACGCGCATTGCGCATAAGTAAACTCCAGCGTTCCAACTAATGCATTTTAGCTTATCACCTTTGTAATCCTGCAATCGGCCTTAATCCCAACCCACCTAACGGCATGTCGTGCGAAACCAAATTTACCCGCGGATATGCTGGCCTTACAGAGAATGCCACACTTCTCAGACTTCTGCTGGAAACAGCGCATCACAAATATCCCATTGATCTGGACGATTACTGTACCAAGACGTACTCAGAACCTCCAACCAGCCATTCTCCCGCCCATTATCCACGCTAGCTGACACCGCCGAGCCCAGGCATGCAACATGGATTCTTCAACCCTCAAAATTTCTACTTCATTTTCATCCAATTCCTCTAAAAGGTTAACCTCGATTTCTTCCAACTCGCGCGCCGCTGCTTTATCCAAGGGTGAATAGTCCTTTGGCCAAGTACCCTAAGGCCTTTGAGCTCACAACTGAGAGGAAATTTAGAAGGACGCACCTGGAAATATTTATCGGCCCATCTTTCTACGGTCTCTGGACTCCATGTGATCTTTTCAGTCCAGCCCTCTGCCCACCAGTTTGCGACGAAAACTCCAGCCTCGCAGCTCCAATTGGGTAACAACACCTGGGCTGCCTCGCGAAAATGGTGACTAGGCCCATCAAAGTTCTTGATGACTTGTTGGAAGTTTTGCGTGCGATTGTGATTGGCATAAAATACCTCTTGAAAGGGCGGGGGTGGCACGTACGCCGTAACCCTCGTGCTATGAATGGCCTGCAAGTGAAGAAGGAACTGCTGCTCAAATCATCATGATTCAATTAGGTCACGTAGAACAAGGTTTATGGTACTCACAAATTCCTTCTGAACGTGTGTCCACCAAAGAGCTGGCCATTGAGAACACTCTTGGTCATGGAGGCTGTGTATGGCCACTTCGACGCGACATCCTGCGTAAAGCAGCAGTTTGTGCAGCGTGTTTTGTGACATATCCCAAAACGAGGGAACACCGATAGAATGTTGTACCGATTGTGACATGACGGTTGTAATGCTTGCAATTGACACCTGTGTTAATCTGCACATTTATTTGCCGCAGTGTGCACGCCGCACGGCCACGTTTGGCATCGCACCCGCCGCACAAACCCTGCGCCGCGTCACACTCACCGCACTGCGCACGCCACGCGCCGCATCACACTCGCCGCACATTTTTCACCGCACTCACCATGCTGCGTGCCGCATCATATGTCTTCGCGTATATACTCTTTACTACATCCAAATGTACATAAGGTGTTCCAAGCACAAAGTGGACTCAATGGGAGATCCAACTTGATTGCAGTTAGGGTATGGTTCGCTGTACTAACGAAAGATAATACATCATTTTAGATATAAAGTGCCCGCCTCCGCTCGCATGTTGTTGCCTTCACCGTGCATGTTCACACTGTACAAGAGGGACGGAGCGAGAGAGAGATGACGCGTAAGAGAGTGACGGCGCACGAAAGAGATGGCATGCACACAGGAGATGGTGCATGAGAGAGACGGCACACGAGAGAGACAGTGCATGCAATTGGAGATGGTGCGCACGAGAGAAACGGTATGCGAGAGAGGTGGTGCATAAGAGAGACGGCACACGAGAGAGACGGCACGCACGAGAGAGAGATGGTGCACACAAAAGAGAGAGATGGTGTGCAAGAGAGATGATGCACAAGAGAGACAGCCTGAGTATGTGAGAGAGACAATGCGAGAGAGAGATGGCACATACTAGTAAGAGAGAGACAGGGCACACAAGAGAAATGGTACGCGAGAGACGACACGAGAGAGAGATGGGATCATTGCACCATGCTCAGCCTTGCCATCGCCGTCATCGTCGTTTGGCTGTCACCGTCATCCTCTTCGCTGTTGCCATCAAGGTGGTAGGCGGGCCGTTGCACACGTCGCCCTCACCTTCATCACCATGGTGTGGTGGGTGGGCTTGGTGGTGATGCGGCGGTGCGTCTGGTCTTCAGCCAAGCGAGGTGGCGTGGCATTCTTTCTTTTTCTTCTTGCCTCTCACCTCCTTATCCTCGCCAGTGCCATTCCCTCTCTTCACCACTCGTCGCTCCCTCCTCTCTGCAGTCTCCATCATTCGACCCATTCTTGCGCCTCACAGCTTCCCCCATTTTGTGGCCCCAAGTGCATGAGTCCTTTCGACAGTCCTGCAAGGCATTCCCCACCCGCCCCATGGCTCACTGGTTCCGATAGGCACTCTCGTTCTGGGCCAGACCACGCTAAGCGCTTCCTCCCATATCAGCTCTCCTTATCTGTCCCCTCTCGTCACCATGTCATAGTTCATGTATTTACTCCACAACGACATCGTCATCTCTCATACTGGTACAGTGTGAACATGCACAGTAAAGGCAACGACATGTGAGCAGAGGCGGACGCTTTCTATCTAAAATGATGCATTATATTTCGTTAGTACAGCGAACCATACCCTAACTGCAATCAAGTTGGATCTCCCATTGAGTCTACTTTGTGCTTGGAACACCTTATGTACATTTGGATGTAGTAAAGAGTATATACGCGAAGACCTATGATGCGGCACGCAGCATGGTGAGTGAAAAATGTGTGGCGAGTGTGATGCGGCACGCGGCGTGCGCAGTGCGGTGAGAGGATTTGTGCGGAGGATGCGATGCCAAACGAGGCCATGCGGCGTGCACACTGCGGTAAATAAATGTGCAGATGTCACGCCATACAACGGCCTCATTCCAATTGTTCTTGGATCCAGCTTATTTCCTACTTGTCCATACTTATGCCGTATGATGGTGAGGGTGGCACTCTGATGAGGCTGTTTCTGGGGTTGTCGTCGCCAAACCAGATGCCGCTCCCGCAGGCCGCATCGAGTTTAATCGTCTCGTAGGCAGCTATCGTCAGTATATACAGTAAGGGGCTCTATTATTTGGCCCCGCTCTCGTCTGGGTTGGTTACTAGTCGATAGGCAGATTCTAGGGTATTATGTGGGTTCTTGCCGAGGACACGGAAACACTCGTCCGGGGAATTCCGCGATGTTACAGTTCAGTGATTTCGTCCCCTTTATCGATTATTGCCCTGCTGTTTTTCTCGAGCCGTCTGTGGGTAAGGGTGAGGTTGTCTTTCTTCAGATGGAGAGCAATGTTGTACCTGTCCGCAGTTATGCCGGTGATATCCCGCGCTAAGGTAGCGCAGCGGTGAGGGTTGGTGCATCCAAATTGCCGGTCATGTGTGCAGCCTGAGCACACGTGGGTGGCGGCTGTTGATCCGATTTAGTCGGTTACAGATGTTGGTGAAGCCCTTCACATAGATTGCTTCGTGAAACCACGCTGGCATTTCCCGCTTCAGGACTTTCGATATATCTTATTTCGCTAGTACATTCTTTGGTATTTCTGCCAATTTCTGCAATGACATGCCGAGTGGCTGCCGGGAATTGCCATTTTTAATATTGACATATGGGTAGTCCTAGATTCCAGTCATGTTTATCATAAACATTGCAACCCAGTATTTGGAGGGAAGAATTCAATAGGAAAGCAAAAGTACACATCAAACTAACTATCAGCACCAGAGCCAACCAGGGCAGTATCAGAACATGGGTGCTTTGCTGCTTTCTGCTCATCTTCATCTCCTGCTTGCACTCCATCAGTTTATCAGTGTCAGATAAACTGATGAGCTTTGGATCAGCTACATCATCAGAAGGCCACTTTTCATCTAGAGACTTCTCGATGGTGTCAATGAAATAAGCGTGTGACTCTAAGTGTTTCATATTTTTGTTGTATATGTAGACTGGGTGGATCGGGAGAACTTCATTGGAAGGTTGTCTATTTTGGAGGTCTCTGAGCTTAGATTGATCTTCTTTGAAGGGGGGTTGCCAGATATAACGTGACTGAAATGGCTGACTGAGGCTTTCCAGGAGCATTAGGAGTGGGGAACGATGCTTGAGTTCAAAATTTTTGGGAGGATATCCAGCACATCTGAGTCTGTCCATTTTTGCCTCGCCACCAACATGCCTGCCATATTCCACTGTGCAATCATCAAAGATCCTAGCCAAAAAGTGTGCTCATTTTGGAGGCTTGAACTTGTTGGTAGTGGGCACAAAGCAGATGGTTGCCCATGCAAGCACATGCAGAAAAGACTCGAGGTCATCCTCAATGGAATGGTGCTTGTTGAGATTCACCAGCAACTCCACAGACATGAACTGCCATGTTCCTTGTCAAAGTCATGAAAAATGAAAAGGACCATTTTTTAGGTCATGTGTGGTCCTGTGATATTGTACTGCCACATGGAACCATTTGGATCATTCAAGCTTGTGCATAGTGATGCTGTTTACTTACTTCCAAAATGTCAAGATCCAGTACATCATCAAATTGGTCACTGCACTCACAAGGGCTTGTCAATCCTCTTCAGACTGAGGATAATCAAGGTTCAAAGACTCACAAGAAGGCCGCCAATTGGACAGATGATGAAACCACTGTCCTTCTTGAATTTCTCATTGCAAAGTTACCAAAGGCTGGTGATGGCAGTAATTTCAAGAGGGCCACCTGCATCCCTTATAGCAATCAAATTCATGATCTTGAAGGGTGGGAGGAAAGATGCTGATGCCTGTGAGTGTATGTCTCATCTTGCAAGTATTTTATCTATTAGATCAAACTGATATTTGTTACTAACCAAAAAAAGTAGATGAAAAAGCAATATAAAGTGGTTGTTGCACTTAAGGCTACATCTGGATTCATGTGGATTGATAAGCATGGTGCTGGGATCACCATCATGAAAAAAGATCTGTGGATGAGGTATACCAAGGTATTGTATCAAAAGAAGTCAAGGTCATATTACTGACAATCATGTAGATTCATCCGAATGCAAGGCCTTTTAAGACAAAGGGTTTTGTACACTTTGACTTAGTTGAGGCCCTGATCCCTACCAAGAGCTGGGGACAGCACATCTTGTATCCCCCTGGCAATCACAAGAAGCCCTTGGTTGCAGCTGGTTCCACTGGCTCCAATTCTCTCAACCTCCAACAGTTATATATGGCCGTGGATGAGATTGGTAATGATACCAGTACCCTACAGCTAACAGAGAATCCCAAAGTGCCATCCTCTATCAATCCAAACACACTCCCCCCTTCAGTTCTATCTAGCTTCATTGGACAATCTGCTATCAACACACCCCCTTGATCTATGTTGATGAGCATCAACCATACAAAGAGAAAGCAATCTCCATTGTTTGTTGGGTCAGAACTCAGTGCCTCACACAAAAGATCATGCCTGTCTGCATTGGTGGTGGCACAAGAAATGGGTGGTGAGGTGATGCAGGAGATTGCAGCCATTGTAAAGAGCCTTGCATGCAATTCGGCACTGCCTACCATACCTGTTGATGATCTCAGTGCAGCAATTGACATACTCAACACACACAGCAAGCTCACACCTATGCAGTGCCTTGATATCAGTGACTTTCCTGCAGTCAACATGAACAAGAATCAAGCAATTGTATTTCAGAAGCTTGATGACACATCAAGGAAAGCATGGTTAAATTACAGGCTGTCAGAGATTGAGATGGCTTGCTGAGCATGGGGATTTGACATCATGAGCTTAGATGATTGCTGATCATCATACACTTTTTGTATATTGTATGTCTACATCGTCCATGATACATGCACTATGTGCACTTCTGAATACTGTGACCTACAATCCACAACGTATGAGCTCTCCTTGGTAGTCATCCACATAGCTTGTGCAATGCAATCATGACATTGGTTTGCACATCTCCTTTCAGCCGCATCTGCTGGCCCCTGACCAAGACCTGGGCCAGCACCTAAGTAATTCTCTCTGTCATCAGCTGCTAGGCCCTGATCTTCAAGATCAGGGTCGAAAATATCGTCAGGATCATATCATTGGATGAGGTTGTGGATAGCACAGAGTGCTAGTGGTAGCCATGCTTGGATTTCCATGTTGTATTTGAGGGGGACTTGTAGAACATGGAATTGGCATGTCATAGATTGAACAGTTCCTTTCAATTTTGTGGCCTGAAAACTATGATTAGAAGTTCAGTCAATAGAATTTGATTTCATACCTTAAGTTGGCT
Organism: Aureoboletus auriporus; assembly: GCA_038089615.1. Taxonomy (NCBI): domain Eukaryota; kingdom Fungi; phylum Basidiomycota; class Agaricomycetes; order Boletales; family Boletaceae; genus Aureoboletus; species Aureoboletus auriporus. Next base: position 15,443 of record JBBPLF010000617.1, read on the forward strand.
TGGTGCCACTCTTTCAAATGGTAATGAATGCCCTGATATGGCACTAGAAGTGTGTTGCATGTCCCAAATCCGGCATCAGCAAGGAGATATCTCCTGTGTGGGATCTCCAAGTCTTATGTATGAGTGTCATTTCACAATGTAGTATCTGCAGCTGACCCATCCCAGCCAGTAAGTGCATAGATGAAACAGAAATCAAAGTCACAGATGAATAGACAATTTTGTGATAAAAACCCCTTGCAGTTGCACATATATGTGTGATCATCAATAGACATAAATACATGGATGTGGATGCCATCCACCACACCAATGCAATCATGAAACAAGTGGAAACATGGATCTTGAGTGATTGTGGTGGAGATTGGGATATCTTGTGTCAGAAACTGGACCTGAGAGGTATAGAATGGTGTGCTTGAGAAAAAAAATAGCATTTGTTTGAAATATCTTGCTCTACATGTCAGCACAGAAAAATCTAATAGTAGTGATGACTACTTACTTGCAGATCATTCCCAATGAGTGTTGAAATCACTCTCCAACATGCCAAGATGATAGCCCCATAATACATGTATATAAGAAAATATCCAGCTGTTCCTCCACAGATATACTGTTTTGAATGTCAGAAATACTGTGCTTCTTCAACAGACACATGAGTTGATCAAATATAGCATGGTTGACACCCAAGCATGTTTGGATCCTGTTTGGATGGCCATTGAGTAACTCAAGAATCCAGCCTTCACCAGTTAAAATGGATGTATGATATGGAATAGGCGCAGTTGGTGTCAGAAATAGTAAATTGTAGTAGTAGGTGACTTGTGTAACAAGGAGCACTATGAGGAATGCTAGACAGTGGTGGCACTCCATTTGTAGGGGCAATTGGGACTCTAGATCCATGGTGGTGATGATAAAAGAGCTGCAAGAGCATGTGGATAGGGCATAGGGCTACTATGGAGTCAGATACAGACTTCCAACGTATACTACATATAAATGATCTGAATGGTTCCATGTGGCAGTACAATATCATGGAACCACATGTGACCTAAAAAATGAAAAGTCCTTTCCATTTTTCACTCAGTCTTTTGCAATCTGAACTGGACCTCACTGTGTGTTCTGGTTGTGAGTTTTCTTTGTCCTTGATATGTTTTGTGAACTCCCAATCAATCAACAAGCCATTGCCAACATCATCAAGAATGATGTTCCAAAAGCTGACATCATGATGCAGAATTTCGAGCTTTTCAAATGCCTCCTTATGAGCTTTGGAACACCATCAACACGGGGCACAATGCAAACAGTATGAGAAAATCTCACTGATTAAGGTGCAATACAGACCATTCACCAGCTCTTTCATAGATGTGAATGTGGATAGAGCACATCCAATGAGGTTGAGAAGAATTTTGCAATGTGTAAAGCCAATTATCTTCTTACTGTTACACAACTGGTCACTCAGCTCTTCCACTAGCTGGTCCGTGTCGGTCATAGATCCATAGTCAGTTAGGTCCCCACCGCCTTCCAATTTTGGCACGTATGGTATTTTCTTCGTGTTCAAATCTGCGTATATCTCCCATTCGGTCATAATTTTCCTGTTTTTGGCCACGGAGTGATACCGCCAAGCATCCTTGAGAAAAGCTGTTCGCCCGCCAGATGAAATATCTCCTTCGACGTCCTGGGTGCTAGGTACATATAAGATAGGCAATGTGTGAGTCAAGCGACCAATGATGAAATGGGAAGGATATGGGGGTAAAGGTCCAAGATACTGACTGGGGAGCCATGGTACTTTATACTTGAACAAGGGCATGTCTGCTTTCAAATTCAACTTGTCTCCCACCTCTTGCTGAATCAACCCATTGTCCTTTGTCATAGGGCCAATGGAAGGGTTGTGGCCTCATCTTTCCTTTAAAAGATGAGCAAATCCCCAGAAAAAATTGATCATAATCTCTGGCTGCTGCAAGTAATTGATTTTCTTGATGACTATTACTCCAGCAGGATCCCATTGCAGAAAGTGTGCTTGGGTGTTCATAATACTGATGGAGAATGAGAAGTGGCAAAACTGATGGGCATGCTGAGTGACTGCATAAGCAGCTATCTGCCCTCGTATCAATTTTGCTGACTTGGAGTTGTCATATCCCAAATATTCACCAAGTCCAACCCTGGTCCTCTGGTCTCTCCTCTGATCACTTCTCAACAACTCTGGTGCATTCTTGCGCACTCCATACTTCTGTTCCTCTGGACTTCTATCTTTAATATAGTTTCATTCTTATGCTATTCTCCATTTCTGCTTTGTAATGACTTCATATACCAGTGCTCGCTTAGCAGCACTGCTCTGGCTATATTTCTCCTGTCTCCATTCCACTTACCAATCTCTTAGTAAACTCTGTTACTAATCCATCTCCGTCCTCCATATATAAACCCTTAGTTTGTCCTCTTTGTACTTTAGTTGAATATTGAATCAAGTTACCTGTCTAATTCCTCATTGGTCCTCTAACTCAACTCTGAGTCTCTCTGATCCTTTCTTTTTGGATCACCCTCTGGTACTTAGAATCCTTCACAGATCTTCATACAACTCTGACCTTTGCAAATTCAGGACATGCAGATTCAGTAAGAGCACAGCACATAAGCTGAAGCCAAGTCCCATCCAACCACATTGTTCTGGAGTTCATTCTGGACATCGGGCCAGCCTCTAACAGTATATTCGACTCTCTTCTTGCTTGAATCCGCTCACTATGACTATCTGTACTTGTACTGTTACGATTTTCCCTTATAACCCCTCTTTTCCTTATGTCTATGGACTCATCGTTTCTCCTCGTAACTTCGCTAGACAATTATCCTCTTTTCCCTATTAGGGTTACCTTCATTTTCCCAACTGACATTAGGCTTTTCCTTCACTTTCCCAACCGACATTAGGGTAACGCCCAACCGACATGTTGGATTACGTATGACTTCTCTTTTGACTTCTCTTTACCTAATGGACCAATTCTCTCCTCGTCACCATTCTCCTTATATGGTGACTCGTGTTCCATTACCCATTGATACATAGCTTATACTGCACACATCGCCTTACGCAGTGCGCAGTTCCATAGCCCTTACTGCGCTCACTGGATTGCGCAGTATCATACATAGTATAAGTAGTTACCAGACTCGGCCTGTATTTCCCCAGCTAGTTCTACGCAATTCAGCGTTGTTACTTAGCACATCCACGAGCCCCAAGTGTGCGCATTGGGTAGTGAGACACTTCTCCCCTTTGCTTCGCCCACAACAAGTCTTCGAACTACTTCGAGTGTTCGCTGTGCTACGTTCCGACGCCCAGCGTTAACATGTACCAGAACTCATCTGAGTATCATCCCTGCAATATCTTTCCATTACAACCCTCTATCCTTGTTCAGTAACAATTGCCGAGATCCCGAAGCCACTGAAAACTTCCATGGTTTCTCTGTGCGATGTGTTTCTGCACCTTTCATTTCCCAAGGTCCACCTGAGTCCCCTACCCCCAGAGTGAGAATTGTCTCTGCTGCACTCGGAGGTGATGATGGCAAGTCTGCCAGTCATCACTTGAGTCAGTGTAAAGCAACATTCTGCACCCCTGCAAATAACAACTCACCTCCAGATGACCCAGACTTCCCCAGAGATGAACCATCAGATGATGACTCAAATCATCCCCCCAATGACCTCTTCTCTGACAACTCTGAGAGCGAATACATCCCCCAGGATGCACTTACCCAACTTGTGAGTGCAATCCAGCAACTCACTCATTCCTCTCGGAAATCCTCCAATTCCTCTCTGTGCACCAAGGTCCAAGAGCTGGATCAGTTTGACAGAATGGATCCTTACAAACTCTGGGTCTTCCTAGTGCAATGTGAACTCAACTTCCAGGATTGGCCAAAGGCTTTTAGAACAGACCATGCCAAAGTCACCTTTGCACAGTCTTTGTTAGATTCGTTGATTTGCCGTCGTGAGATCATGCAAACAAATCTTGTGAACAAATAATGCTGAGGATATAGCCACTCTCTCTAGCGCTTCTTGAGAACTGAGAGCACTTGATACATGGCTCCAGACATTGGTGTGACGAGAACCTCAAAGCATTGTCACACACAAGTACTTCGGGAGACCAGACATTGCATAGGAAAGTACTAGAGGAGAGAAGTACATCCAAGTGCGTAGAACTGGCTGGGGAAATGCCAGTG
>JBBPLF010000618.1:0-19606 GCA_038089615.1 Aureoboletus auriporus
TCGCACAGGCCACTTGAATGATACTACCGCTTACCAGATAGTACGTGGCATTGCCTTTGTCACGCTCTTTGCCCACTTGACGAAAAATGCACCGTTCAGCGTGCCTTAACTTCTTTGTGGGAGGTTAGAATGTTAAAATAATTTTATTGTCGTCCAAGAGTTTGAATGTTGTACGAGAGTTTTGAAGAGCGACCAGGTATGTGGTGTGGCTAGCCAGAAGTATCTGGTAGACCCGGTAGTAAGCGACAGTATGCCGCATCATAAAGTCATGACACGATTTTTTTCTGCATGGTTTATTATCGGATTATGACCATACCATATCCATGATCGCTTGCTAAGCTGGAACGTAGTAGTTTGCAATTTATTGCAGTCTTGAAGCACTGCCACAACGGGGTGGACGTAATGACGTCATTGATCATCGCATAACCCATGGCCAGATGCATACGGAGGACTGTGCGGGGTGCTAGAGAGAAAGGCTCATTTGATTTTTCCGAGGTCTTTGGACAAGGGAATAGAGGGCGGAACATTGATAAAAATAGCGAGATTGCTGCACTGTAGCCCACTCAAAACCACCAATCGGCATGGATCAGCAAATAACGAACTGTAATGAATTTATGTCAGTCATGTGATTCCGTGAGGCAACGTCTTCGAGGAACTGCGGAGATATCCTTTACTTTGAATCGAGGCCAATTGTAGGGCGCCTTCATAAAATACAAGGGGGTGAAGTTGATTCATATACGACGGGAAACAAGCACGTTTACAAAGTGACATCCGAAAAAAAAAATCTAAACAACATCAAGTTGTATCACTCAATGAAAAGAAAAGGAAAAGACACACACATCATTGTTGTAAAATTCTTGACCATTGGTCTGCGAAAGAAAAACCCTCTCCACTACTGGGCAGGAAGATCCTTGAACTTGACGGAATATCTCCCAAGACCAAGTGGCTTGGTATGGGTGGCGATGTCAGCATGCAACGATCGCTTAAAGAACGCCCTTTTCTTCCAATAAACGAAGCGTTGATATTTCCCTCCACTGATTACGATTTCCCAGTCAGAATGCTCATCCACTGTTAGGCCAGTGTTGAGACAGATAACTGCAGTGGTCAATGTGTCGTTTTCGATTGTGATCCGACCGAATGGGGAGTATGATGGCATTCTGTATTGCTTCACATAAGTAGTTGATACGATAGTCTGGGGCGGGGGGGGTGATACCATACCTGTTGGAGCTTAAATCACGTATACTCGTGGAGGAATGATGAGCGCGATTAAAAAGAAAACTAGATGCAAGAGGGATATGTGAGAGCCAGTCCAGGAAAGCAAGGTCGGCAAGGACTGGCAATATCAAAACGCACCTTCACTCGGTACGAGAATCCTCTAGGGGGACGATACTGTTTGGGTGGGGCGTTTGACACCACGTTGGGTCGAGCAGAGAAGCTTTTATACCCATTGCACGGGCATTGTCACCACACATCACGCACGTCTGATATGTAGTCAGGTCCTGGGTTGATGGGTCCCATTCGACAAGGCTATATTGGATGATCGACGGATGACTCTATTGGTATCGTGGATGCGTTCACGCGTCGTGAAGCTCTTCATGTTGATTTTTTCTGTTGACCCACTGGGAAGGCTTGACACCTACGTTAACGTTCTCGAAGAGGAACGCGTTCCTGAATAGATTCATGGGTTAGCGTAAATGACTATAGGTTTCCTAACCAGGTGCAAGTCTTGATCGATGATCGCCGAAACATGTCGCATTGGAGATGATCATTCAGAACAATATCAATATTGAATTCGGGAGAACTCGTGAGAGTCGGAGGGCGCATGACATGCACGCCAACAATCTGTCCGACTGCAAGAGCGGTAGTACGCGTGATGACACTGGTAGGTGGCACGGCATCACTTGCTTCGGCACCACCCTGTCACTGCAGTGATTTTTTTCGATAAATTTGGTTACATCATTGTCACACACACATCGTTAGTATTCAAAAGGCCCTCCGGGCATGGACCGACACCCAACTAATAGTACTAGTACATGCATCCTCGCGAAACTTTATGAATACGATTGAGGGGCTCGAGCTGGAACGAACCAGTCCGGTTACCAAAACGGCAGTGATCTGCAATTCGCACGATGTTCCCAGCCATACCTAGACCTAAGTCGGTCCAGGAACTATCCCACATGATTATGTTGTACTTGCGAAGGTCGCTGGATGAGCAAAACGACAATTAGAGCACAGAAAAAGTGTGTCAAAGTGTAAGGACATGTAACGTAGCATATATGTCGAATACCAAAGGTCATTGATGAACAACATGAAGAAAATAGTCCTCTGGCATTTGCTACAAGTAAGCATGTAAGCTCTTCGAGATTCCAACGATTGGAAAGGAGAGAAAGGCAGCGATTACAAGCAGCCCAGTTGTCAGTGCAGAGATATCAGAGAGGGGTGCAGTCACCGTGCAGACTCCCTTGCAACGGAGGAGTCCTCTAAATTGTGCATCATATTCTGTAGAAACGGGAAAGAAGATCGGCTTGTAATCATTTACCTTACAATAACTTTGAGCCTAATCCTGTACGGGTCAGTAGATAATGAACTGTCGAATTTTACAGTTGCGTGATCGTGCTGCAAGGCGTACGTACGAGGTGTGACACTGACGTCTTCGAAGTTCGATGGACCGCAGAGAGATCGTTGCTTTCAAATCGAGGTTCACAGTCACAGTAGTGATATTGTGGCGCTTTCGCAGGTAAAATGTAAACTTTGGTTATACGACGCGATATCCACTTGTAACACTCGATAGAAAAGAAATAAATACACAAAATTTGCTATAGGGTTCTTGACCATTCGTCTGTGAAAGAAACGCTCTCCATTACACATCGGGAAGACTCTCGTGGTCAACATAGTAATTCCCACCAGGAACAAGCGGCATGGTCGAGTTGGCAATATTATCTTGTCTTCTTCTCTTCAGGTACGCCACTTGCTTCAAACAGGTGAAACGCGCACAATCCCCTCCATTTCGTACGGTTTGCCAGTCGGAATTCCCATCCACTCTTTGGCCCACGCCTTTACTGGTGATACACATAACAACAGTAATCCCTGTATGGTTTTCGACCGTGATCCAACCAATTGGAAAGTAATCGAAGAATGACATTTCTGTATTGGCTACCATAAGTAACACGACAATCCGAGTTGTCGTATGACATACCTGCTAGAACTAAGATCGCTGATAGTCCCGGAGGGAAACGATGTGCGCGATCAAAGACTAAATGCGAGAGGGATGTGTGAACTCAAGGCGAGAAAAAAAAAGGGAAGGCATGGGGGAATTAGCAAACCGGGTCCGAAACGCACCTTTACTCGGTATGCAGGACACGATACGTTGAGATTTTACGCGGGATTAGGCTTGAAAATGACATCAGGTCAAGTAGACGGGCTCAGGCTTTTATACCACACGAGCAGTGTAACCAGAGATCAAAACATCATGCACGTCTGATAGGTGATCGGATCCGATTGATGTGTCTCATTCGCACAGGCCACTTGAATGATACTACCGCTTACCAGATAGTACGTGGCATTGCCTTTGTCACGCTCTTTGCCCACTTGACGAAAAATGCACCGTTCAGCGTGCCTTAACTTCTTTGTGGGAGGTTAAAATGTTAAAATAATTTTATTGTCGTCCAGGAGTTTGAATGTTGTATGAGAGTTTTGAAGAGCGACCAGGTATGTGCCAGTGGCGTGGCTAGCCTGAAGTATCTGGTAGTAAGCAACAGCATGCCGCATCATAAACGGTTGCGATCGATCCTTTCCCACGCGGATCGTGAGAATTTCACCTTCTTTTCATACCCGTTTTCCCCGCGGACCTGAGGGTCGTGTGACTTGACACTTACAGTAGACTCTGTCGAAACCCATAACTTTCGGGAGACAGGCCAAGGTATGGGTTTTGACAGAGTATGGATTAACAGAGAGACGGCGATCTAAGGCCGCCGGAGAGCAAAGTAATCAGTAATCAAATTTAGTACGCACTGGCACGTTCTGCATCTCCTCAGAGCATGTTTTCCTTGCCATTGTTGATAAAGATCCCTTGAGTGACTGAGCAGCAGCTTTAACATTTTCTGGGAGTTTCTCGAGTGCCTCTCTGATATTCGGAGCATCATGATCTGAGAGCATCTGGAGGGCTCGATTCTCAGATCTCATTGGCCAAGTTCCCACCATTCAAGCCAATCTTCCGAGTCATCCATCCTCTGTATACATGTAGAGAGTGTCTCTCCTCTCTACAACGCATCTTGGAGAGCCTCTTGCTTTACTGAATTCTGTGCCTTTAGAGCCTCGTAGCCTCTCTTTAAACTATCGTAGGTGAATCATGCCTCGATGGGCATAGGTACAAAAAAAATTATCTCAAAATTCTATGGATTTCACTCCTTTCGGACAATTTTTTTTTCACAGGAACCATGGGTCCTGAACCGGAATTTTGATCAAAATTGTTATGGGTATGGGGTATGGGAGGGTTATGGGTTTTTCTGGTGGGAACCAACTTGGTTCCACCAACTTTCTATGGGTTTTGACAGAGTATGGGTTTTGACAGAGTATGGGTTTTGACAGAGTCTACTGTACTTGTTTCCTCTCTCAGAAGCGGCCTGACGGTTTATGGGGTTGCGTAGACATTAGTTGGAAGTTTCAATCGCATTGGGACGATCATGCAGGGTGGAGGCAAGAAAATGATAGCGAGTGGACATGGCAGTGGGTTTCGAAGGGATGAAAGCATTACTGAGTGAGATGCTTGGCCTATAACACCAAGTCGGATATGGTGTAACGGCTAACATGGCTGTCTTTCAGTAACTGTGAGGTCTGATCACAGCAGCCCCGGGTTCGACTCCCGGTATCCGAACTTTTTTTTTGCGTTGGTTTTTTTTTCATTCCAATCTCCGAGTGCTTGATTTTTTGGTGTACATACATCAATGATAATTGTGAACTGCTACCCACTTCGACAACACGAACAATTGTCTGTGCTGTTCATCGGATCCTTCATGGATGGTGAGGAGCAATCCCATGGTGGTACGTATCACTGTGGGGACCACATGGCAGCGCAAAAGTGCTATGGGGATCCCAAAAGGGCCCTCGGAGCCAGAGCGACCTGTGGGAAATGCCAGCCGTGCCTGGCTCCTGTGCCCACCTGGTATTTAGGCCTCACCTTGAGATGGAAGGCTCCCATCTCCCCACTCGTTCTACCCACTTGCAACTGATCTATCTGGGGTCGCACCCTTGCCTTTGTGAGCCACTTTGTGGACTGGCCAACTCCCTCGATAGGGCATAAGATCAGTAGCTGATACCCTAAACAGACTCAGAAGGACACACAGTAGGGGTAGGGGTAGCCCCCTGATGAGAGCTTTCACAGGCTCAAAACCACCCCAACCGCCAACTTTACCCACCTCTGCCTATACTGTACACGGCTTGCTGTGGCCTGGCTCTGATCCTCAGAGAGGAGCACCAGATGGATAGGCAAGTGGGTGGACAGCCCGAGCATCCCTCTCTCACACATAGATCTTGCACCATGGCCCTTTGGGCCATGGTCCCCCTAAAGATGAATCACCAGACTCAGACTGTGAATCTTTCGTACTACTAGTACATGATAAATCAGTGAAGCACAGAATGTAAATACGGTGTCCATAAGTGCCAAGTAAAAGTAATCCGTTTGCATGCGCATGTGCAGCGCTAACAGAGGACATCAAATTTGCGTATATGGCTTGAGTAACAACGGCAATTGAGGCTTGCCCTCTGGATCGCTGCGCAAAATAGGCGACTGCACTATCCTGGTCTTTTTGCCAATCTCATTGTGGGGTACGGCGAGCTCGAATTCGAACGCGCGTACGAGTGTGAAGAGAATTGCCTTCGTTCTGTTGTTGAGCGATGTGGGACAGCTTAGTGCAAAGTCAACATGCGCGCGAGGGTTGGACCTACTCGACGATGGAGAACCGGTATCCGATGCATGCTCTAGAGCCGCCTAAGAAGGTCAGGAGATGGCTCCATGCTCCTGGAATCTGCGAGACAGCTTCTGGAACGTTTTGCCACCGTTCTGGCCTACAGTCCGATGGGGTGAACGAGGAAAACTGCAAGCGGAAAAGAGATGACTCACTTGAACTCGTGCGCATCGGGTCCCCACAATCCCTCCGATCGATTGACCGCCAGGATAGGGATAAAGATCTTGTCGCCTTTGTTAACTCTGTGGGGGGGGGGGCTCACGACACATTGCTTTCATGTCGGTACACAGGGGCATACCTGATAGACTTGTGGACGACACCATTCTTGTCCGTATATGGTTTCTCTACGGGTAACATGTCGTCCTTCATTGCGATTCGCAAACTATTTGGAACGGGTGGGTGCACACGGAGAGTCTCTCTCACTACTGCGTCGAGGTATGGAAGTGACCCAAGCTCGTCCATCGATGGAGTGTCAGTATCAACGGAAAGGAGTTCTTCCCGGAGCTTGATTTGAATTTCACGGGCTTTCGTGATTGCGTAGAGTGCCCAGGTGGTCGCCATGCTATTGCACCGTCAATTACTACCCTCGTGTATTGGCAAACATGGTACCATACCTCATGGTGCCATGACCGGCAAACAAGAACGTGGGTACCTCTATGGAAGAACGGACCGGGGTCACAATCTAGAATGGAACTTGAAGGGGAGCATACGAGCCAACACATCTCCATCAGACAACCTCTCGTTCTCAGGGATGTCTGTTGCCATGTTGTACTTGACTAGAAATGAAAACAAATCCCGGCCCTCTAAGCTGTTCTTTTTTATTCTGCCTTTTTCTGTGGCGGCTTCCAGGGCGGCTGATTTTGCACGGGATAGCAGTTCTTTGCCGATGCGTGCTATTGTGTGTTGAGCAGCCTGAATCCTGCGTGCGCGTTTGCTAGGCTGCCACATAGGAAGATGTAAATTAAATTCGGCAAAAGGATTCCTTGTGGTACTGACGATGAGACGAAAGAGAGGAAAACTTGCTTGCAACAGAGAGAGGATGGTCAATCGCTGTAATGCCGCCGTCTGAATCGTGAAAGCCTCGTTGAGTTCATTTGGTTTCTCGTTCGCACTCAGGGCATCGATATTGTAGTTGAAGCCTAACAGCTCTCATCGACGTGGACCAAGTCTAGTGATCAGTGGCAACTGCTTACCCGCGAGACCGATCACGTCAAGTGTCATTCTGTTTAGCCACGGCATGACATCGAGGCGGGTGCCAGTGGTACTTCCGCCAGAGTCTTGGGCAATCTCGGTGGACAAGATATCACGAAGCTGTATAGCTGCCTATGTGACCCGTATCGAGACGACCAAGAAATCACTTACCTGCATAGCTTTTGCAAAGAAGGTGTCTGTAAGTGTTCGAATGTGTGCCGGGCCGAATGCGGGGTTCTTGAAATTGATTCGATCAAATGAATGATGTATACATATGAGAATTACCTACCATGATGTGTCTCTGTAATCGGACAGGGAAGTTGTGGGGATCAACAAGAACGAAGAAGAGATGGCGGCGAACCTGCTGACGATGCTCAGCGCCTTCAACGAAGACGACACCTGTGGTCTCCAGTCAAGGTGTGCAAACAAAAACTACTCAGGGATATAACCCACCTTCTCCAATGATCTGGGACAAATTGTACCTGACATCAGGAGGTTTATGGTAGTCGTTGGTGTGGGTAAGTACATGGCTGATTGCCCGTGTGTCCGCAGTGAACAACCAATTACTCTAGAACACCAGCAGCAGCTTAGTATTGAGGTAGATGCGTTGGAATGCCATAAGCATACGTTAAATAGACCTTTGAACTTGAGGGTACTCCCGTACTGTTTCACCCATTCGTCCTGGAGTACGGGGTTCTATGGGAAGCAAGCGGAGACGATAAACAGTTAGTGGAGTCGATTTAATGATAAAGAGGAAACACACAGCAGCAAAAACGTCTTGCATATTTCCAGAAATCCAGCTTGTTCCATCTGGACCACGGAGGTGGCGGATAGGGGATGTGATTTGACAATATACGATCTGAAACGACTTCCAGAGTCCAAAGGCAATCACAGAGGTAAACGCAGCAAGAAGTGGTTTTGCGACAGAGATCATGATGATATAAGGAGCTTGGGAGCTAAATGACTCTCCCTGCGTAGACTGATCGGTGCATTTATAGGGTCGGTTAGTGGCATCCTCACGTGCAAGGCCAACCGCTATTCATGCAAGGCAGCTTCTATAGTTTGAACTGCCATTCCGTGACACCGCAGTGATAGCCGTTGTCGGTCGCTGTCACGGTCTTCGTCAAGGGCGTGCTTGGCATAAGCGACCATCCCATTGGCAGGCTTCGAAATCGGGATTTACACGAGTTTGGCGATAGATAGGAAATAGAAGGAGACTGCATCCAAAACCAAAAGCTACTACTAGTAATAAGATCAGAGTACTCAGTGCCTGCGGCTGTGCCACGAGCTTCCCAATGAGCCAGATTCAGGGGAACAAAGGAATAGCATTGGCTCAGGGGCCAATTAGCCTTCGGTCGTTTCGCTTTAAGTACTTATAGTGGCTGGGCCGGGCTGGCTACCCGGCCAACATCTACCGTAGGATATAACCAGTCGTTTAACAGTCGACAGTTTCAACTTCGTTGCTGTTTCCGTGAAAAGGAAACAGTGGTAACCCGGCAAAGGTTTACGAATGTAGAACTCGCGAGGAGTCACGCGTCACGATCGATCCACGAGTAGTTGCGCATACACTGTTACCAATACAACAGAACGGAAATATATCTACAAACACTGGAAGTCCAGCCGAGGACATCAGATCTGCTGGTATGGCTTCAGCAACAATGGCAACTGAGGCTTGCTCTTTGGATCGTTCCGCAAAACAGGCACTTGCGTCATCCTGAACCTCTTCTCAATCTCCCCATCAGGCACTGCGGGCTCGAATTCAAACGTGCGCACGAGCGTGAAGAGAATCGCTTTCAGTCTGTTATTGGACGACACGGGAGAGCTCAGTGCTGAATCAATCTGCACCCAAGGAGCCGGACTTACTCGACGATGGAGAACCGGTATCCAATGCATGATCTGGGGCCGCCCAAGAACGACATTTGGTGACCCCATATTCCTGGAACCTGCGAGGCAGCCTTCGGAATGTTTTGCCACCGTTCTGGCCTACAGTCCGAGGGGTGAACGAGAGAAACCACAAGCGGAAGAAACGACGCACTTGAATTCGTGCGCATCGGGTCCCCACAATTCCTCCGACTGATTCATCGCCAGAATAGGGATAAAGAACCTGTCGCCTTTACGAACTCTGCGTGGCAGGGTCACCACACATTGAGTACATGTTGGGAAGTAGGGGCCTACCTCATAGACTCGTGGACAACACCATCCTTGTCCGTGTATGGTTTCCCGAAGGGCAACACGTCGTCCTTCATTGCTACTCGAAAAACGTTTGTAATGGGTGGGTGCACACGGAGAGTCTCTCTCAGTACTGCATCGAGGTAAGGAAGTGACATGAGCTCGTCCATTGATGGAGTGTCTGTATCAACGGAAAGGAGTTCTTCCCGGAGCTTGGTCTGAATTTCACAGGCCTTCGCGATCGCGTAGAGCGCCCAGGTGGTCGCCAAGCTATTGCACCGTCAAGTACCCTCATATGTGGCCAGACGTGGTACCATACCTTGTAGTGTCATGACCGCCGAACATGAACGTAGATACCTCTGTGGAAAAACGGACCGCGGTCAGATGTGATATATAATCGAGAGTGGAGGGAGAACGTACGCGCCAACACATCTGCGTCAGACAACCTCTCACTCTCAGGGATGTCCGTCGCCATGTTGCACTTGACGAGTAATGAAAACAGATCTCGACCTTCTAAGCTGTTCTTCTTTATTTCACCTTTTTCTGTGGCAGTTGCCAGAGCGGCCGATTTTGCACGGGATAGTAGTTCTTTGCCGATGCGTTCCACTGTGCGTCGACCAGCCTGAATTTTGCGTGAGCGAACGTTGGGCTGTCATACGGGAGATGAATATGAATTCGGCAAAAGGACACTTCAAGGTACTGACGATGAAACGCAACAAAGGGAAAGTTGTTTGCAACAGATTGAGCATGCTCATTCGCTCTAATGCAACATTCATGACCGTGAAAGCTTCATTAAGTTCACTTGGCGTCTTGTTCGCATTCAGGGCACTTATGTCGTAGTTGAAGCCTAAAAAAAGCACTCAGTGACATGTACCAAGCGACAATTATTCAAGTAACAACTACCCACCAGTGAGGCCGATCACGTCAAGTGACATTTTCATCACCCAAGGCTAGACATCGAGGCGGGTGCCAGTGGTACCTCTGCTAGAGTCTTTGGAAATCTCAGTGGAAAAGATGTCACGAAGCTGCGTTGGCAACCTCAGTGATCTCCATCAAGATGATCAAGATATCACAAACTTGGATAGCCTTTTCAAAGAAGGTCTCTGTAAGCGCTCGAATGTGTACCGGACCGAATGCTGGGTTCTAGAAGTCGATTTAATCACACAATTGATGTATGTCTATGAAGATCACTTACCAAGACACGTATCTGTGATTAGAAAATGGATTTGTGGATATCGACAGAAACGAAGAAGAGATGTGTGCTAACTTGGTGACGATGCTCAACACCTTCAGAGGAGAAAACACCTATGTCCCTCGGTCAAGGTGTGAAATAAATACTGGCAAGGATATATATAACCCACCATTGCCAATGACCTGGGAGGAAACATACTTGACTTGAGGAGGCCTATGGTAGTCGTTGCTGTGAGTAATTATATGGTTGATTGTCCGTGTGTTCGTAGTGAACAGTATATTGGTCTAAAACACCATCACCAGTTTAGTATTGAGGCGGAGACATGCTGTAGCACCAGAAGCCTACGTTAAGGAAACCCTTGAGCTTTAGGGTACTCCCATACTTTTTTGCCCATTCCACCTGGATTGCGGGGCTCTGTGATAAGCAAACGGAGACAATATACAGTAAGTGGAGTTGATCAGACAGGCTAAGGAGGGAACAAACACACAGTAGTAAGAATTTCTTGCAGATTTCCAGAAAGCCAGTTTGTTCCTTTTGGACCACGCAGATTGCGTATGGGAGATGTGAAATGACAATATACGAACTGGAACAACTTCCAGAGTCCAAAGGCAATCACAGAGGCAAACATAGCAAGCAGCGCGTTCCGGACAGAGATCAGATCGATCATGAGGGAGCCGATTCGGACTCTTCCTGCATAGACTGATGCGTATTTATAAGATTCGGATAGCGGTGTTAATTCCCATCGGGCCAACTGCTGGTATCCATACGAGTACAAGTGTGTTCCATCTCGTGATGGTAGTTGTCGCTATTTTCATCCAAGGGCGAGCATAAGCGACCATCCCGAACCAGGCTCGGCGAGAGTGTGATGATAGCATTGTGTCAACTCGTTAGGCACATTACGGTACATACCAATCACAATAATGTTACTTTAATGCACAACACGTTCCAACTTGAAGATAAGACCCTGATTCGTATCATAATCACGTCAGTGGAGGAGTTCCCTGGGTATAAGCAGGGAATATTGAATCCACTGTCGATGACAGATGTCAAATTTGAAGCTGATCGAGGAACCGAGAACCTACTTCAACTACTAGCCTAGTATGCACATCATGGAGTGGATTCGGCAATCAGCGGTCTGTCGCAAATTTAATTTTACCATGATAATGTGGGTGGCTTACAACCGGCATTACAATTATTATGGTATTCCATTGGAAAAAATTACTTGATTACTCCAATTTGCCATTTGCATGACAATGGGATACGACCTATTTATAATGTGTGGTGAGTCTTTGGCATCTTGGCAGAAAAGTTCCGACATCTACAATGACAACAGTGACTCCTAGCGGGTTTCAAAATATGTGCGATTTTTTCTGCACCGACTCCAGTAAGCACTGTGTATGATCCTTCCCCCCTCATTAACCGATCACCTATGACAGAACATACTTGTTCCTTGTCAACAACGGTAGTTGTACATATGCCAACATAACAAGACGGAATCCAGAGCCATCAAGTAAAAGTAACCCATTAAAAAGTACGTGCACTCTGAAGAGAATCACCTTCATTCTTTTGTCGGGCGGCGACGTAGGACAGCTCAGAGCGAAGTCAACGAGCACTGGAGTTGGATTTACTGAATGACGGTAAATCGGTATCCGAGACCGAGGAAAGCAAGACTTAGCAAGCAGCTTCACGCACCCGGAATCTGCCTGACGTCCTCTGCACCCTTCTGGCCTACAGCAGGAATGAGGTAGATCACAACAGGAAAAGAAACAACGTATTTGAACCCATGTACATCGGGCTCCCACAATTCCTGGGTTGCCCTAGCTGACTCTGCATGTGAGGGTCAGGACATGTCGAATTCATATAAGGACTAACTGGGCTGGGGGCATCCCTGATAGTCTCATGATGGACAATGTCATTCTTGTCAGGTTTCCCGACGGCTAAAACATCGTCCTTCGTAGTGATTGTCGCAGTGTTTGGAAAGGAAGAGTGTACATGGTTTCTCAGCGCCGCATCAAGGCAAGGAAGTCTGAGAGCTTGTCCACAGATGGAGCCTTAGGATACAGAACTTGGAAGTTCATCTTGGAATTTCCTCTGAATTTGTAAATGTGTACCTCCTAGTTTTATTACCAGCATACAAGAGTGTAGTCGAAAAAATGCACGGGCATCAGATGTGCTGTACAAATAGGCTAGGGCTTAGTGGGTTGAAGGTGTGCCTAGCTTAGATAATACGAGTGGACTAATAGTATAGTCGTGCGTGACGCGCTCAAAAAGTGAAGGTGTGGGGTCAGGAACGCGTGCCGTTTGGTTCTCCGCTTTGTGCTATTCAATGGTCACATCAGTCGCATTTTCATCTCAATGTAACTATTTGATATGTTGAGTAATTCGGCTTGTGCGGCTTGGTATCAGCCGCATCCCATATGACTTCAACAGATGAGGCTAATACTGACAGTCGGTTATGTTTGAATCTCAGCCAAGGTTTGATTCTCGGGGACGAGTCTATAGCCATATTGGCCTTGATAGGCAATACAACAAGTCCCGACCCAATTCCTTTTAGCTTCACCTAATTGTTCTTGACGCTCGCGAGAGCAACCGATTTTGTGCCGAATACAAGCTCTTTGCCGGACGTGTGCCATTGCAGCGTCGAGCAGCCTGCATTTTGCGTGCTAGGCTATCCCACTGAATTCGGGGAAATAACTTTTCACGGTACTGACGATGAGACAGAACAAAAGGAAAAAAAAAGCGGTGCAAACCAACATAGCGAGAGTGGTTACTCGCTGAGTCGCTGTAAGGCCGCATTTCAAGTTGTAGTCCATTTGATTCCTTGTTCAGATTCAGGGTGCCTAAGTCGTACTAGTAGTGGAAACCCAACAGCATCCAGTGACCGTCACTCATGTATATTAAGATGATCAAGGGATCACATACTTGGATAGTCTTTTCAAAGGAAGTCCCCGTAAGTGTTTGGGTGGACCGAATGCAGGGCTCTAGGTCGATTCGATCGCACGAATGTATATGTCGATGTAAATAACCTGTTGACGATACCGAGCGGAAAGATGACACCTATGTTCCTCGCCGCCGACCTGTCGAAGTGTGCAGATGCGGCCCCGGCACCGTTGCTACTAGTAGTGATCTGAGATTTGAAGTTCTTCTCGTCTGAATTTCAACCTCGTCTGATGCTGGCTTATGCAGACGACATGATTGGTCCGCGGGGTCTCCTTGCAGGATTGCTACCAAGGCCAGGATCCTCGTTACGATCAGTCTTATTTGAAACATTCTCGACCAGCTCGCACATATTCGGGGGGGGGGTATCATCCTTGAGTGCGGCTCGTGTCGACAACTTGTCTCGAACCCTGTCCGCAAGCTCATGTAAGCCTTTTTCTCCTTAGGTGACGGTTATCTTTAATGACGATTTCCGGTCAAGTGATGAGTCGACCCGCATCAGGAAAATGACACCGCACTTACCTAACCTTATTTGAACTTTTCAAACTTTTAGCACCGTAGCCGACACCGCCACTTCCCAAAAAAAGTACTCAAGGGAAATAAGTGAAAAAAGTCAACGGCAATCAAGCAAGCACTGCGTCTAACCAGTAAATGTGCGTCTAATCAGTAAATGTGCTAACCGAGCGGTACCAAGTACACAAAGTCTGTTGCTATGCACGAAGGCACGAGCGGATTCAAATCGAGTGATATTGGGTCTACATACTACAAACGAAGTAAACTAGTTACAAGGGCACGCGGGTTGTAGCGGCGCCTTCGTCGTCGTCGTTGTGGTAGAAGGTGCGCAGTTGGGCACACCTCACCTTCGTCGTCGTCTTGTGGTGGTGGTGTGGCCGTTGCGCCGTCCTCACCGCTCTTGTCGTGGATTGGGCCGTTGCTCGTCGTCGTCATGTCGTTGTGGTGGAGGGTGCACAGTTGCGCACTCCTCACCCTTGCCGCCGTCGTCGTCAAGTTGTGGGTGGGCTGTGGCGCCGTCCTCGCCATGGTCATCGTCACCGTCGTCGTGGGTGCGCTGTTGCGCTATCCACACCGTCGTCATCGTGGGTGCATCATTGCGCAATCGTTGTCGTGGTGTGGTAGATGGGCGTGGCACCGTCGTCGTCGTTGCTATGGTAGTGGGTGCGCAGTTGCGCACTCCTCGCCCTCGCCGTCGTTGTGGTGGTGGTGGTGGGTGCGCCGTTGCGCTATCCATGCCCTCGTCATCGTATGGTGAGTGGGCTGTGGCACTGTTGTGAAAAAAAAAACATATCACGTGATCCACTGCGCACAGTTCTTACAAACAAGTCCAAACACTTTTTTTTTTCTTAAAGGTTTTTTTTAGTGTCATTGCCCACTCACCACACTACGACAACGAGGGCGTGGATAGCGCAACGGCGCACCCACTACCACAATGATGACGAGGACGGATGACGAGGACGATGCTACAACCCACCTACCACGCGACGACGGCGTGGATAGCGCAACGGCGCACCAACGATGACAACGAGGGCGAGGATGGCGCCATAGCCCGCCCGCAACACGACGAGGGCGAGGAGTGCGCAATGGCCTAATCCACGACAGCGACGGCGAGGATGGCGCAATGGCCACACCACCACCACAGTGACCACAACGGATGGCGAGGACAGTGCCACAGCCCACCTCCCACGCGACGACGGCGTGGATAGCGCAACGGCGCACCCAGGATGACAACGAGGGCGAGGATGGCACCACAGTCCACCCTCAACACGATGACGATGATGAGGGCGAGGAGTGCGCAACGGCCTAATCCATGACAACCACGGCGAGGATGGCGCAATGGCCACACCACCAACAAACGACGACGGATGGCGAGGACAGTGCCACAGCCCACCTACCACGTGACGACGGTGTGGATAGCGAAATAGCGCACCCACAACGACAACCTGGGCGAGGACGGTGCCACGGCCCACCCACAACACGACGACGATGGCGAGGGCGAAGAGTGCGCAACCATTAATTTTCATATCTGATTTATCTGACATGTTTCATATGTCCTGTAACAGGATTTACACTTGTCGCTGCACTGGTTGTTGTCCACGTCGTCGCTTTATCACTGCCTTATCATCTGTTCTCATCTTTCGTCCGATCAGGCCTTTTTCAACACTTAATTCACTTTTTCTACTTGTCGATACAGGCATCATAGAAATATTAGTTGGCTGCTTTTCATTTTCTAAGCATGAGAAAAGCATGAGATAAGTTGAAGACCTGGCTTATTTCGGCCTTGGTATACTTTTTCTGTTTGATGCTTAATGTCGGCTTATGGGGCAGAGAAAGCACAAATAAGGAGGGATAAGTGCGGTGTCATTTTCCTGATGTTCGTCGTATCTGGTGAGACGTCCACCGCATTCACCAAGTTTTGGTGTCCTTCAATCTCCCTCGCTTTTTCGTTGGTCTCTGCATTCCACACCGTTACCTTCGTCGTTCCACTCACGATCCACTTTCCATCTTGCGAGACTGCAAGGGTACAAACCTTACTCCCCACATCGATTGGTATCCCCACCTCCCTTCCATCTTTCACTCGCCAACGTCAAATCTGCCTGTCTTTTCCAGCGCTCACAACGTGCTCACCATCAGGGAGGGACGCAAGTCCCAAGACATCGACACCCTTAATTTCAATCACTTTCTCTTCCTGTTGAGTCTCGACAACACTGGAGCACTCGTTTCTATCAGACTCTTCCCAGTTAACACCGTACTTTCAGTTGGCCCGTCAATCTCTCACCTCGGATTATCCCCACGTCTTCTTGCTGAATGTTGCTCGAGGAGGAGCTGCTTTCCCTCAGAGTCGATTCCTGTATCCTCGCCAGTGTCGTCCGTCTGATTCCCCTGCGTGCTCACCATTCTTCTTTAGCTCCTGACGCAGGGAATGCATGGTAGTGGAACGAAGAAGTGGCGCCTTACCAAGTGCGGTACACATTGGCGCCTGGCCAGCTGTATGCACGTGTTCCTTATCGGAATGCATCATGATCGCATAATCACCACCTCGGCTTTCGCGATTTTTTAAATGTTGAGTCGCGCGCTCTGAAGAGATGATTGTGGTATGGGACCAATAACTTGGCAGACGCCTGGGTACATACCGTGCTCGACGGACCTCAAGCTAAGACTCAGTCAGTACTCGACTCACAGCCAGCCTACGCACAAACAAACTGAATAGGATATGATAGACCCCATCAAGGTATAGATATCAATACGCGGCGTCAGAGTCAGCGGTATCACGTGTGGGTATAGTAGGAATCCGACACGCTTCAATGGGTGAATGTAACCAATCGGTTTCGCCCGAGGATCTCGTTCCGTCATAAAGACCTCGGGAGGAAATTAGAAAAGGGCGCCCGTGGGCAGGACAAGGTGGACTTTCGCACCCCACCTTGCGCTATAGATTCTGAATCTGGACAATCAAGAACTGCTTCTCGTCCTGATAATGGATCAGATCCCACGTTTCATAAAATGAGAGTACATATGCACTGAACAACTCGTCTTCCTTGTCATTGTGAAAGCTTTTCAAAAACGTGAGTAGCTTCTCCTTGTTCCGCCAGAGTATCGCTTCGATTTGCGGTGGTTTCTTTGGATTGGCAAAAAACATCTACACAAAAAAGACACAAAGACGTCCAACACATCCCACATGAGTCAACAGCAGACGGACCTTGAACACGTGAAATGCCTCGGATTGAATGTTCTTGCTTTTGTCATGTTCATCATCTTCTTGAAGTTGGTCTCTCGCGCGATATACCGTGTCATGACGCTGAAATTCGCGCGATCGAGTAGTATCTCACCGAGAAGTTTGAGTGATTGCCGTTTCGTGACGTAGTTCACAGAGGATGAGTGTCGTAAAGAACTGTTCACGTCAGTATGGAACAAGAAGAAACCCACTCTATCGTAATTCTTGTCTAGGTAGTCGGCTACCATGGACTTGTGCCGGGTCACCGTCTCCTTCAAATTCGAAAACGCATCGCACGAAACGCCAAACGATGACGTCTCGATGTGATTCGGAAACATGTAAAACCTAGCAAAGACATCAGCCGTTCAAGTTGGCGCCTGTCGTGTCCGTCGCCACTCACTGTTCAGAGTAGAGCAGGATCTTGGCGAGCTGCACATGTCGCAGCATCTCCCGCAAAATCATGCCCGTATTGAGCGCGATATCTTCGTCGCCATACCCAGCGAGCGCAGTAAAGATGACCTCTTCATGGCGCGCACAAATGTATTCGACAGTGAGCGCTAGTGAGCAAGCGAGTCCCGATCTGACAACGCAAGAGATTGCAGAATATCTACATGACATCTTTCCGAAACTCGAAATCGAACTGGGCGATGTTCTGGACGAAGAGAAGAAGAAGGTCGGTGGTCTAATAGGTCTCTTGGGCTAGTTGTGCGGTCAATTCGGGAACGGACTCTACGGCGTGGGTTGGATCACCAATCATCGAGGTTCCAAATCGCGATCGGATCGGCCTTTCTTGCTAAGTTCTGTTCTTACGCCTCGTAATGAGATCCACAAAGAAGTCGTGTTCTGGGTCCGAGCAGCCTGGCTTGTCGAGAGCGTCGGACCAGATGCTGCTGGCACAGACAGTCTGATCATTGTAATTCTCATTGCATCCGGTGAGATCTCTATCATGTATACGTCATTGTACACTTCGTCAATCACCGTCACTGTTTGAGGCGCATTGCATCCCATGCGGAGTCGTTCTTCGTCTCAATCCCAATCTAATTTCGATCTTGCGAGACCTCGTTACATGCGCTCGTCGACTGCTGTTCCTGCCTCCTTTCCATATTTCACCAGCGAAGCTTCAACCCACTCTGTTCACCGTTCGCAAAGTGCAATCCATTGCATCAGCGCTCAGCGAGGAACACAACTCCCATGACATCTATACAATAGTCAATCGATTTCAATGGATTTCCGTTCCTGTTTCCCAACAATATTGGAGGACTCGTTTCCATCAGACCCTTCCCTCCGGGTTAACATTGCACTTTCAGTTCAGGTTGGTCCATCAAACTCTCACCTTGGATTGTTCTCACTCCCTCTTCCTGACGATCGCTCGGGGAAGGTCTACTCTGCTTCAAAGCCGATACGCTTCTCGCTAGTATTTCGGGATCTATCATGCCATACGGAATACAGACAAGATCAGCGTTGATGCTGTCCGTGCTTGCGATATCTAAGAACCCACGGAATTCTATTGTCGGGAAGAAGAAACTGCCAGAGTGATTGACGACAGAACGTCATTAATATATGGTATACAAAAACAAGGCAAGTCAGGATCAGGAAAAATGGTCAATTTGAAGGTATCGACGGGAACGAGTATGATGAAATATAAGTATGTATCGAATACCACGGAAGCTGCTAAGGCAACGCAAATCGTCGCAATAGAGTCCATGACACTGAAATTGGGACTACTGGACGTCGATCATGTTGATATTCTCTATCAACACGTCCAACGAAACATCCTTGGGGAACCGAACCATGACCAAGCTGTCCGGCGCAACTCGTTGGTATTCGACCCGCGATACCTGCTCGAACAACAGTGCTCCAAACGGCTGCATGAGCCGAGCGACCAACTGGAGTGCTCGTGTTGTCCTGTCAAGCTTAGTCGCACCGCGCCGATACTCTTGGTCTAGAAGAGGGCGGATCCATGGATGAACGAGATAGAGATCATCCATCTTTTTCAGATTGCTCGTCGTCTTGATCTCCACCTCGCCAAACACGGTCGTCGTGGCACGATATACACAAATATTTGTCTTCCGATCAGGTCCCAATACATGGTCAACTTTGTTGATATGGAAAAGAATACCAGGGAGTCGCAGTCGACTGGAAGCCAGGGAAGGGGATGGAAGTGCGCTCAGTTGATCATATATCCTCAACACAGAAGAGAGGTCGGAGAGTGATGAGTGCAGCCCAGCCACAATCTGATCCACTTCTGTTGTCTCCATGGAAGGTGGAAGATGAGGCGGCACGAGTTCGTTGTACACAGTTAGGTCTGTTGGTAAGCAACTGTTGTACCCATTCGTGGCAGAACCTGTCCAAGCTAGAATTGTGACGTCGCCTGATCCTGTCAAAATATGTTCCAGAAGTCGGCCCACAGCACGATTACCCTCCCCA
>JBBPLF010000619.1:0-19576 GCA_038089615.1 Aureoboletus auriporus
TAATACAAACATCGGAAATGCGTGGGAAAAAGTCGGATATGTTGACACGCATTTCCGATGTTTGTATTATCTCCAATGCATCCCCAGCACTCCCTCTAGGCTTAAGTACCAGTATTATTTGAATATATGATAGAATGCACATTATATGTATTGTATACCATTCTGGATGCTTATGATATTTTATTGGTGAGTAGTAGGCAGCTGCGCTTTATAGGCTTACCTAATTGTGCATCCTCACATAATTGCATAAGCATGGCTCTGAGCAGCTTTAATCTCCGCTACAACTACGGAAGATGATGCCGGTCTTTTTCCGTGTGGCAGTACAATATCACGGGACCACACATGACCTAAAAAATGAAAAGTCCTTTTCATTTTTCACTCGGTCTTTCGCAGTCCGAACTGGACCTAAGTAATGCTTTACGGTCAAGAGCGATCGCCTTGTCAATGTAGCGAGACTCGCTCGCTCGCTTGAACTTGTATGCAAGGGAATCTGCTCGTGAGAGTAACTGTTCAACTGAAGGCACATTATTTCGTTGTCGATGCTCAGTAAAGAAAGAAAAAAATGCCTCGGGAGACCATCTAAACTGGGCGAGGGCGACCTTTCGGATTCAAGGTGGTGGTCTGATAGCTCTGGCTCAAGGGTGGGCACGTGGATTGCATAGCCTGAGGCTATTCCGAAAAGGCACTTGGTGTGGTAATGACGCATATTTCAATCAGAGACCCCCAGATGCGTATCAAACATTCTCTACGAAGGAAAATAGGTGTGGCGTGTGTGCTAATCCCTGCAAAGGTGTCTGACACCCCATATATATTGTATTTTTAGCCCCAACGCACACAATGAAGGTGCTCGCCGCTTTCATGACTACTATCCTCAACGCATTTGCACGCAGGCGCATGACATTCTACAAAAAAGGACGTGGCAAGATCACAAGACAATGAGAGAAAGGCGCTGGAGGGAGTTCGGTTGTAACCAAGTAGCTTGACGAGCAAGGATGGGGGTTCTCAGTAACATACTCGACAAATTTACTGGAAATGAGACTGCGAGGGTGGGAATGTGTGATGACGTCCAGCTTCGGTGAGTGAAGCGGGTGTGCAGTAGGTATGAATCATTCATCTGCCTCAAGGACAAAAATGGCCAGAAGTACCCACCAAACGCACGACGTTCCCCACCGACATCATGATCCCCTCTTATTTTCCGATCTACTTAGGTAAGGAAAAACGCGGTAATATAGATGAGTCATTTGGAGAATCTTCAATATTTAAGCTCTTCGAAACGTGAATAGCCTACTCAGACAAGCTTGGATGACTCAGAGTCATATCCTAAGTGTTTGAGTCGAGCTCGAAGATGGGTGGCTGCCACGTTGGATCGAGTTACTTACATCGCCTTTTTTTGCCAATTCGTCTAGAACTTTACGACGGAGCGCGGGAGGGAGATAGTTGCAGGATTTTGCATGAGCGAGGATGCGACTGGGGAGTCTTGGCCAAATCCAACATTGATGGCACCCCTTGCTTGTTATGCAGCAGACAAGTCTCCGGGTGAGGCGACAAGGCTTGGATATCTTGAATAGGAGGGGAAGTGTCCGGGCACCACCGGATTGGCCGTCTTCATCCTCATCTGATGAGATATAATCTGCATCGTCAAACTCCTCAAGAAGCTTGGTGGTGAGTCTCCCTTGTTAGGTGGACTTCGTCTTTTGACCACTAGCATTTCGAGTCACAACGCGGTAATTCTCGTTCCTTAATTTACGCCGTCCTAGATCTTGAGACCTGATGGGGACGCGAGAATTTTTTGTTTTTGGTGATAATTTGGTGAAAAGAAAATGCACTCAGGTCTATCTGCCAGTGGGCGGTAATTGTAATTTAGTCTCCACGTCACCAAATGTACCTGCTGGATTCGAATCATGGCCACAACATTAACGGAGATCGGTTATCCAATTGTCCCTTCCTATCAACAACCAGGTCAAACACGGATATCTACACCCTGAGTTGGGTGGAGCACGTTTCACAGGTACGAATGTGATTTTTCTCCGTTAGCGTTCCCACCATAAAGAACTGTTTTTCATTAGGTTACTCGGTCGCCGTGACAGATGCTGTTCATCACGAAGTTCCACAAGTAAATTTGTGGGGGATACATACAGATCAAGCGAACAATTTCCTCAGGTACTTGGTGAATTCCCCCGACCATTCGTACACTACCCTGGTTTGTGTTACCTTAAATCCATTCTCATTCATGCTGAGCAGCTGACCTGTTAGCGAACCGATTATGATCCAGTGCAGCGCCCAGGTCGAATTGAACAAGACCTAGCTACCATCAACCCATCTATGTAATTTGTTACGCCGATGAAATGACCTCTTCAAAAATAACGGCGGTCTCGCACCCCGGTAGTAGTTTCTCCCCTTTTGTCTTCAGCCGAATATTAAAAATGACATGGGCGACGAGTGGAACCTATGGCATTGTCATGGGCGCTGCTCACCATGTAATGGGTCACGTCCGATCAGAATGAACAACCAGGATGGTTGCCATTTGTTGTCATTGCTCACAAAGACCATCTACTATCCCATCATGCCCAAGGTCAGTGTGACGTGCTATATCCAAAATCTTTATGAACACGAATCTTTATGAACACGCTGCTCTCATCTTAGCTTGTAATTGGCAGTTCACGGTGCGGTTTGTGCGGTCGCAAAGCGGATCGAAATGGCAAGAGTTAGCTTACCGTTCCAGACCTCGTGAGTATACGACTGGGAAGTTTACTGTGAAATTAATAAAACCATACTATAGTAGAGAAACATAATAACCCCGACAAGGGGCAAGTCCATTCATCTTCATTATCTGAGTACGACTCGGACGTCAATGAGCCAATTATTGCGGGTCCACTTCTCATCCCACTCTGAACAGCACAGATCGCAGTTGTTTGTATTTCACTCATTCGCCGCACACGTCGCTTCTAGTATTTCGGCTGGAGAATGACTACGAACTCTCATCGTCACCTATAGCATGTTAATAGGAGTTTCATCAATCACGCAATATAATCACACAACGGTGGCGCCTTATTCGTTTCTATCCCCACAAAGTGTACAGGATCATAATCGGCTCTCTGACAGGTCAGCTGCTTCGTATGAATGGATATATGGGAGCGCTCGAGCGGAAACTGAGGAAGTCAATTATAAGTGCCTGAACCTGAAGTATTTGTTCGGCTTAACTGTGTATGAATCTCACCTGCCCCGAGACCACATTAGTCCAACTGCTTGCTAGGATCGAACGGTACATCAAAGAAGCACAGTAGTAAGTAGATCATACTGACTGACCTTCAGTGGAGAAAGACCATAAATATTAAATCCTATGCTACGGATACCAGTGTTGACACTGCCCATGTCGTGATAAAGTTCTGGGGTAGGGACCTAGGGTGGATGTAAGTAATAACACTCCAACTGGACATTTAAAATTCCTGGACCGACTTAGGTCCAGGAATGGCTGGGAACACGGTGCGAAATGCACAGACCACTGCCACTTTGGCAACTGGACCAGTTCGTTCCAGCTCAAGCCCCTCAATCGTATTCATAAAGTTTAGGATGCATGTACTATTAGTTGGGTGTCGGTCCAGGGGTGCCCGGAGGGCTTTTTGAATATTTCATCGTGATACTTGACAAGCCATGATACGTTCAATTCAAATTAATATCCATTGACATTTGGGGTAGTAGTCAGTCTGGACTCTGCACCAGGCATGTACATATAATCAATTTGGTTGGTTCCACACCAGTTCCCATGCGGGAGCATTTCAACCTTCGAGGGTATAAAGTCGGCCAGGTTCTCGTCACATCTCCAGCATCCCCAGATCCTTTCTAGCTTTTCTACCATGTCCTTTTGCACTATCCGCTCTACCAATTCAAACAACTATGTTGGTTTCGACCCCTCGACCCAACCAAATCCTCAGCCGCTTCGGCTCAGTGGTCCCCCCGTGACGGTACTCTCTTTGCTACGAACTCTGACCAAGAGTACAAGACTCACACCGCTACCAATAGTTCTCCTCGAGTGAACCAATTCCCAACCCTCTCCCTCTCCCTCTCCTCACGCAGCTCAGTGCCAACCCTTACCAGTTCACTGTAATACGTGATGGGGATGTCTACGTGACCAATGAGGCCACTGAGAATCAAGAATGGGATTTGTCCGCATCGGCCCGGACACCTATAAGTGAGTAGCCTCATGACAAGTGTTGTGTTTATCTTTCACTTACTCGCTCATATCATTTCCAGCATCGTTGTCCCGTTGACTGGTGAGGCGTGGACTGCTGGATACCCAGGAGGACCGGTATGTGAATTCTCCGTAGAGCATAGCAGTACTAGTGCCCTGATCACCCGCGCTTCCTGAACAGATAACGATCACGTTGCTAACTGGACAAAGCAACCAAGTGTTCCAAGTTCAAACTGTTCCTGGCCCGAATGAATGAGAAAGCATGAGTGCCCGAATAATGTTGTAGGAAGGCTTAGAGTTGTCCAATGTCGTTGAAAGTAGCAGTGTGTATGATACTAGGATTCAAGTTGTGATCGAACATCGTGTAACTGCAGGTTCTGAAGAATCATTTTATAAAACATTTGGCAATTGAGCGGGTAGAAACTTGAACTAGGGCCGTCAGAGTCTCTCTGACGGCGAAGGACCTTGTTGTATAGTCGTTGCTGTTTGTATTTTTGTGACCTTTATCTCGAATCGGTGGTGTTTGGAGCGTTTGGAGTTATTTGCGATTGGCAGACCTTAGACAGACAAAATTATGACAGTGCTGCGACGCACGTGAAGTGAATAGTCAGGACTCGAATACGTACCACTGGAAGCCGCACATGCGCATATCCGTCTGAGCACTTCTGCCGCATCTCCTCTCCCTCGAGAAATAAGGGCTCATGAATGTACTCGCCTTTCTTCCCCGCCGAATCTTGACCACGACGAAATCAGTTGCACTGCACTGTCCGTTCCTATTGACAGCGAGTGCCCCCTCCCCGAAATGTGGTTCAGCTAACTGTAGTTCTTTCGACCTGTTGGGTCCTCTGGAATTCGAGCTCGATATTCTTGCGGATCATTGGCCATTTCCCGCTGACTGGCATCCTGCGCAGCAATGCCCAGGTCGCGTCTGGCTCTGATGGTCGCGCTCCCATCCTGGCAAGTCGTTCGTTTCCCCGTAATGTGAGCTGGAACGTACTTTCTGCGTCTGCTGTTCCTTTCAGACCTGATGAAAAATTGGAGAGACATGTCACTTCGTTCGTACAGGCTCAAAAGCGTTTCCCATATTTGTCGTACCGTAATGATGATGTCGTCTGGAATCAACGACAACACGGTCGAGTTCACTTTGCGAAGAATAATCGTCTTGAAACTAATCCTTGATCAATTCGCGTTCCTAAGTGGTTAGTGACCCTGGAAAGCGAGCTGTTGGCAAGATCGATGCATATGTGACATGATCGTTGGGGTCAGTCGCGCTGCTGACGTGATTACAGAACAGACACCCTCCCCGAGGAGAATGTGCTCCATTCGGCGACGCCACTCGTAGAAGTTTTCTCTTCCGACTACTTCAGACACGTTCTCGAATTTCCCCATGACGTCCGACGATATTCTCGGCATGAAAAAATACGCCTGAGATCTTCAAGTTCTGTGTCCTGAACTGAACAAAGAGAATGCTCTTCACCTTGTGTCCAATGATTGTTGGGTTCGCATTAAATTAGAGCCCCGGACCTATAACTTGTAAGGACCAGAAGGACAAGACTAAGGGATATGCACATATGAGCTATATGCTATGATGCCAAGATCTAAATATAACGCACCTGAGTCTTTTGTGAGACGAGCTGAGGAAAGAAAAGAAAGCCTTCGCGAAGTGAACATAGGACCACGTGTACGAGAAGACTCTGACAACAAGAATAACTTCAATAAGCAACCAGGAAAGAAATGATACTAAGCTTTGCTGAGAGCCTTGGCCACCAGATGGTTGCGGCTGTGCTCCACCCTGGGGAGCGAGTTGCGACAATTGCACGTTTGAAGGCGGGAGTACTTATCGTTTCCTGAGAGTTTCTGAAAAGTAGAAAAGAGACCCTCGACAGCATCATGACAGAGGATATCACAACTTCCTCCATGGGTGAAGGGATTGAGCGAACGAGTTGTAGAAACCCTTCAACACCTCAGTCATAAATTGAGATGACAAACGAAGACACCTACCGATGTTGTAATTCTGACCCTGTCCAGTAACCAGGGAGGGCATATGGAATGAACAGTGAGGTGCTTCCATTTTTCAGAATGCCTGAGTGACCACCGAGACTTGAGGTTGCGAGGATTGGGATTCTGAGCGGCATCGAAGTGAGTGGGAAGACTGTGGTAGGTATAGGGTCCTGGGTGCTGAGTCAAGGGTACTTGCTGTCGGTATTAGGAGAGACGAACGAAGGTTGAAATCATTGTTGAGCCGGTGGCATCGACTGGCTGGCCCAAGTTGAATTTGAGGTGAGGATGTTGATGGGTGAAAGAGACGGTCTGGATTGAGAGACGGAGGCATGCTGGAGGAACCGCATGTGCAGGTGGTACGACCTGTTGTTGAGGTGCGGTTTAAGAGTACATTGAAGTAGGATGCTTGCGCCGATACCTGTAACCTGCTGCTGAAACGACTACTTTGCCTTGATGGAAGTGGGCTCTGAAGCTTGGGGGAGTTCAACGCAACCAAAATGAATGAGCGAAAACATGAACCAAAGCAAAAAAAAAAATCACGGGAATGGCTCAATAGCGGTACCATCCATGCTGACATTTTCGAGAATTAGGTTTGAGGAGGGTAAGTATGACGACTACTTGATCTGATACCTTGCACTTGTTTGCAGAAAAGCAGACTATCGTGGAGCCACAGATACGAGTGACGTTGAGCATGATGAAGCTGTCGGAATTGCTGGCTCCTCCGTCAGTTGCTGGGGAGGTGGGACGGGTTCAGGAATATCGGAACCGATTCTTCATGAAAAGGGGGTTCATTAACATTAATGGTTGAGTCTGCGCGCGGGAAGACCAAGCCTATCTTCGGAAGGTAAATTCGTTATTGATCAGTTGTGTTCTCCCAATATTGGACGCATTGATTGTAGCAATTTGTAACCGGGCGGCACCGGAGGTTTCCTTACTCCATCTGCGGCCTCTTGTGCGTTATCATTTCACCACTTTGCTCGTCTCCTTCAAGGTTGAAAATAAAAAAACTCTCTTCCTAAAACAAGGTATAAAAGCGGCGAGTGTAATTACGATGATGCACGAGCTTCGAGTCCTGGCTTCCCTGCTACAAACTTCCTGGCCAACACGTGAGGAATCAACGTTTAATCAAGTTCAAGTTCAAGTTCTGCAGCAATCCCTCGTCAATTTATTTCGCGGTTTCGGTTCTTCCCCTTCCTCATATCCTGCTCAGCAGCCCCCATTGGATTCAAGGAAGTACTTCTCGGGCAATCCCTCTTCCGTCGCCTTGCCCAATTTCGCGCGTCCTCACGCTCCTGTGGGTCGCCACCCTTGGTATTCCACTTGAACTCCAGTGGCCATCTTTGATGTCATGACTGAATTTTGTGAGCCGTATGAAGTTTATGTAAGAACCGTTGACAACGCTGATAGAAAGAGTCGAGGATACGTGCGTCCACATCCGTTTCAGTGGTTGGAGCGGGTACTGTCACCCCACCCGTAAAAGGTGCAGGTAAAGTGGAGGGGGTATACAAAGCTTATCTTGCCACCATTCCGCCCCTGAACGACGTCGTTCAACACCAAAAAGACACCTATTCCAAAGTCTAATGGAGGATGCAGACCCACTCCATATCATCCCGCAGTCCTTACTTGGGCTTGCCTACCATCTTCCAGGAATTGACATCTACGTCAGTTCCGTGTGGACAATGTATTGCCTTTCATACATTGCTCGTGACATCAAATGGTTCGAACACCAGCTCCCCTGCGAGGAACCTATTTTTTGTTTCCCATCATTCGAGTGCTCCGCCCGTCATCACGTCATCCACAGGGTACTTGAAATTTTATACTTCTTTCTTGACTTCCTCATCACTCTTCTTTCCGAGTTTGACAGCACGTGGTATCTGGGCAGCGTCCGTTCGAGGTCGTTCTACATACGGTTCGACCAAGGGGCTAACACATAGAACCGAGCATATCCTTGCGATCGCCGCATGTTATCCAACATGCCTGGAACTAGTCTACTATATCAAGATCACTTCTCAGATTTCTCAGTCTATCACGGTCTACTATCACCCATCGAATGTAATCACGATTCCAGACACATTCTAATTGGGTTTAGGCAGCCACCCGAGGTCCTTGACGTCTTGGCCCTCGGTGACGATGCGGCTGAAGTCGTTGCGGAGTAAATGATGGGGGCTACAGGTATACACAGAGGCTAAAGAACCGCTCGATGAAATCGACCTCGTCCACAATACGGATGCTCGACGTACCTCAACATTTGGTCATTCTTTCTGTTCGGTGGTATTTTTTCACGCATTATCATGTGTAAATTATTAGCATGTCGGTTTTCGGACGTGGATATCGCACAAAAACGGTCGTTGATGCATCAGGTGTATCAACGACTCAGGGACGCATTTCAAGATGAGGAGGAAGTCAAGACGTTGCTTGGTACTGCGTTTCTTCGCTCGTTATTGTTTACTCTGATTTCTTTGTTAGGGAGGTGATGTTATATCTGTAGACGCGTTTGTCAAGACCCCGCCCGGGCGCAAACGCGTTTGAAGACGAGGTGAGAAAGCAGCTGGGGGTGTGGTCACATGATCTGGATTTTGCGAGTACCTTTCTGGGTGGTAGAGCAACGAAACGATTGGACTGTAGTAGCATAGAAAACCATAACATGGGTATATCGAATGGAGATTGGAGGACACGGTCGGGTTGCTCGCCATATTGGAGTAGATAACAGTAGGACACGATTGCTGGCATTGATAAATAACAATCACAAGTAATGACTTGCGAAGGGCGATACGAGCCGGAGTGAGTCGGAAAATATGAGGGTAGACTACAAGGACGATGTCCTAGTACACGTATACGTGCGGACAGGCTAGCCCGGCCCTCGACGAGGGCCCAGGAACGAGTAAAAGGTAACTAAAGATTCAAAGAAGGGTAACAAGGATACGAAAAGGTGGTATACATCTAGGCACCGATATGTACATACAGAATCCGTTGATCAAGTGGTACATCCATCGACCTCATCGTCTTCCGAAGCGCGAACGCTGCGCGGGTATGATCTAGACGATCGTCCGAGCCGTCTATGATATGTCTATAAAACGCCGACGTGATCTTGTTCGTTTCAGCATCGTCCACTGCCCACATTGTCCCAATGACTGAACGAAATCCGGCGAATTGCATCGCCGACGCGAGATGGATCACCTCGTCTGGACTCTCTTCGTCTCCGACAGTCGTATGGCAGGCAGACAGGTACGCGAATTCGGGATTTTGTAAATCGCATTGGATGATGTGTTGGATCGTAAAATGACCATCGTGAAGAGCAAATGCAGATTCAAAAGGCTGCTTTGGGTTTGGAAGACCATGACAGGCAAGGTGCACCCATTCGTTCCTACTGAGCTCTTCAGAAACCCTAGATATGCAGGAGTCCTGTCCTTCCATGCACGTAAACATCGCGAGGCTACCAACATGCTGACCTATATCTGCCAGTTCCGTGCCGACGGAAGCTAATTTACTTGTGCCCACCGCGTTCGATTGACCGATAGCGATAAAGTGCTTCTGACACATGGCGTTCGGCGGACTAGGTCGTCTGGCACGAATGAGGGCGGTCAAGGTTGGAGTGTAAGACGAAATGTAAAGACTCGAAAAATTCAGTTGACCCTTCCTATACGGACCAGCGGCATGGAGGGGTAAAAGACAAAACTCGGCAGTTGGGCACCACCAGATGCGCGATTGAGGAGGACACGTGGTCAAGAGGCAGTTAAATATATGGGAAACGATATTCTTCCAGAGTTCTCGTAAGAATACGCCAATATCGTTCGTCGCGTCCATTGATTTTGCGCGCTGGGTCAACATACGGAGCTGCGATGAGAACTCTCGAACACGAGCTTTAGTGACTGGTAATGGAACGTGAACTGGATCCTTGTCTGCGAGAATGACGAGTGCGTCGCAGCTGTATTTGCTAGCATTTACAATGATGACAGGTCCGCCACTGGCTGCGCGTTGAAGATCGGAGAAAGGGGAGGGGAGAAGGAAATGTGAGAGACAGGGGACCCTGCGAATGTTGGACACAACTCTTTCCAACTCCACGTTTAGATGCCACACCCGGTCATGCTGATCTGCACCAGGTGATGCAAGCGCGTTACGTATGAGCGAGGTCACGTGAGTGAACTGATCTGCCAAGACCTCTCCTTCTGGGCCAGATGCAATGACGTCCTCAAGCGGAGAACGGAGGCGAGTGAGCTGGCTCCAAAAAACACCGCGACCTTGTTCGAGTAACTCGACCGCTTTCGTAGGAGACTGGTTGCGAAGACAAGCTGAGAAAGCGTCGACTGCGAGGGATGATGACAGAGACTTCAAGAGAGCAAGATGCTGAGGTAATGATGGGAGAGCAACAAGATGTTGAACGAGTAACTGAAGTGATGTTTCGTATGCAAGGAGTGTCGTGGGGTGGTGAAAATCTTCAGCTGCATTAACCCACGCTTTCGCAGCATTGAGATCAGACAAGGACACAGTTTGCGTGCCATATACAAGCTCGGTAAAAAGACAAAAGATTTCATCTCTGTCCGCTGGGTCACCTAGCTGTGTAAACCGGATAAAAAAGAATATAATGAGGACGATATTCATATGATCACAATCTACAACCCCCTTACATGCTTGTATCGGGTGTAGATATGAAGTGACAAGTTTTCCAAAGAAGACGACCGATCCGGGTGTCCTGGTGGGCGAAGTGCAAGTGCATTTCTGTCAAGGTTAATGGCCTCGTTCAGGTCCTCCACATTACCAAACTGCTTGCACCGACTGCATAGACGAATCGCGAGGTTGTTCAAAGAAGTAGACCGATCCGGGTGTCCTGGTGGGCGAAGTGTGAGTGCATTCCTGTCGAGGTCGATGGCCTCATTCAGATCATCCATGCTACCAAGCTGCTGGTACCGGTTCCATAGATGGATTGCGAGGTTATTCAAAGAAGTAGACCGGTCCGGATGCCCTGGAGGGAAAAGTGCGAGTGCATTTCTGTCCAGGTCGATTGCCTCGTTCAAGTCCTCTACATTGCCAAGTTGGTTGTACCGGCTTGATAGACTTGCTGCGAGGTTACTGAGAGAAGTAGACCGTTCGGAATGTCCTAGTGGGCGAAGTACTAGAGCATGTCTCTCGAGGTCAATGGCCTCATTGAGGTCCTCCATACTGCCAAGCTGGTCGTAGCGACCCCATAGATGGCTTGCGATGTTACTCAAAGCGTATCCCCGGAGCGGATGACCAGGCGGGCAAATTGTTACAGCGTCTCGGTCAAACTTGATGGCTTCATTGAGGTCCATAACCCCACCAAGCTGTTCGTACCGCGCATACAGATCAATTGCGAGGCAAATCAACGACCTTGCCCGATCTTGGTCTCCTAGTGGGCAAAGCGTGAGTGCATCTCGATCAAGGGCAAGGGCCTCGTTGAGGTCTTCCACCCCGCCAAACTGATTGTATCGAACCCACAGAGAAATCGCGAGGGTTCTCAAAGAGGCTGCGCGATCAGGGTGTCCTTGCGGGCGAAGTGCGAGTGCAGAGCGAGCGAGCGCAATCATCTCATCGACGTTTTCTATCCCTCCAATTTGGTTGTACCGAGTATAGATGTGTGATGCAAGCTGAGCCAAACAATCAGATCGCTTGGGATGGCTGGGAGTGCAGATGTCTAATGCTTCACGATCCAGAACGATTGCCTCGTCGATAGAGCAAGTCTCGCTCCCTTTCTCGAATTTTTCTGCAAGGGAGTCTGCCCGTGAGAGTAACCGTTCAGCTATAGGCACATTATTCCGTCGTCGACGCCAACAGAAAGTAAAATAGTACCTTTCAAGTCCTTCCAAGTAGACAGAGATTGGTTAGACATAGTAGTCTGGGTAAAGAGTGGGGGCGTGGTTCTGCCAGTGGCGCGTCTGTCTAAAAATGCTGGCGTCTACTCAATGAACTCGTACGCCATCCCACATTTTGTCCGCTGAACGTACAAAAATGTGCACGGTCGCTTTTCCTCGATGCCAAGTCATCCGTATACCATAGACTCGTACAACAGCAGGGACGTGGTAGGATTTCAAACCACCAATAGTTGAAGACAGAAAGTCACGGCAGTCTGGTTTGCACTGCATAGGTTTACGCAAGTAAGATCGTCTTGACCAACTGGCTTTCACGGTTATCCACGATCATCATCGCGGGCAAGTTCCTGTGGAATGGACTCTTCGCTGAACTCGACACAGCAACATCATTTCGATGAAAACAAATGTAAAGAGTAACTCTCACCACTTGACCTAGCATACAAAAGGTATAAAAAAACTATACACGCACTCGTCAAGAGTTTGCCAAAGACTGTGGTCATACACGGTTAGTACATATACATTGTCATATATCTTATCTAACACTCTGTCAGGACTGGTATCCGCGTTTAGTTCTAGAAACCTGCTTATCCCATTGGACCCAACAGCGTATTTCTTTCGCAATGCTTTCTTCGTCTTCTCTCCGTCTTCGGTATGATCTCCGTTACCGTGCATCTTGTTTCTCTTAAATGCCCAATCTGGCATCTCTACGTTTAGTCGCTCCCCCTGGGTATTCCACTCAACCCCAAGGGAGCCATCCTTGACGCCATGGTTGCGTTCTGTGAGTCTTGGGTGGATAATTCGATCTCCAATATTTGCAACAGGATATGAACGCTGATGGGGGGAGGGAGTCGCGGTGATCAAAGCACTTGGGTCCACATCCGGTCGGGTTTTGCTGCTGCAAATGGGGTCGAAGTGGATTTGGGCAAGGTCGCGACAGTATATGCGCCGCATCCTGCCACTATCCCGTTCCTGGATGACGTGGCGTTCACCACAAATATACTCTTGCCAATGTCCAGAGGTAGACTCAGAGGCGTTCAATGCGACCCCTAGACTTCCCGACTTCTGGCCATCGGTTTCTTTGTCAGCGTTGTGTGACCAATGTCTTGCTCACGCACCTACTTACAAATTCACGCCTCGGATTTTGCATCCTTGTGGACGGTATCGAAGCGTTCGAGCGCAAAGTCCCCTTCGAGGAACCTGTTGATTTTGGAGCGTACGGACGACACCATAACGGAGGTGTTCTGTATAAACTCGACACTACTGTATGACTAAGCTAAGGGTAGGTATGTATACGAGTACATTCGGTCGTAATACCTCTAACAGAACCTTACTTTTTGCTGACAATTATTCGAGTTATTCGCATCATCCGTTAGGCCTCAGGCTTGAGATTCACGACATTTCGCATGGCGGCCTCTTCTTTCCGGCTCACCGCTCATGGGGAGCGTCCATTCGCGGTCGTTTTCATATAGTTTTCCTGGAGGTGGTTCCCCATCAAGACCTCAGTGCTCTCTTTGCCGTCTGTCTTTTGAGCCATTCATAGAGGTCATGGGTCACCACGGATCGTATGAGTTGACGAGCGTGTCGACGTTGCTCGTTTATCGACTTGCGTTCCTAAACACTGGCTTTCGCAACACTGCATGTATCTCCATGCGTTGCTATAAAAATCTGGTCGGCATTTTACAGATCCTGTTTGGGGCCGAAAACGTGCAGGACGCGGACGAGGCTGGGAGGACGAGCTCAGAACGGATTCAAGAAGTAGGTCACACAGTGTCTACGACATGTATTTCGGGCTCATGTTTCCTAGATTGTCACCATGTCGGTCCGCCTTTTTTACCGTACTTGGACCCCGCACAAAGGTATGGTTGATTCATCAGGCATACAGTATCAACGATTCGGGGATGCATTTCACAATTCAGGTGCTCGGCATATCGTCTTCTTGACCGTTATCGTTTACTCTAAGTCCTTTGGTAGGTACAGTGGAGATGCTGTTGCCGCAGTACAAGCATTCGTCGGCACGCCGACTGCGCTACCTATGAACTTGAGTGCGTAGGTGCGTATTTAGATCGAAACACGACGAGTTAGGCAAGCGGTTCGTGGGTACCCTGACGCGATATCGACTCTGGATCGAGTAAGTGAGTTTCTTGCTGTGCATAGTGCTATATGATGGGACGATGAGTGGCAGTCATACTGACCAGGGGTATATCGGGATCATATCGCGGACTGAGTGACACGTTGGGTTGCTCGACATGTTGGAATAGAGTTACTAGTAGGATGTGCATATGATTACTGGCAACTATAACAAGTGGTAACCTCCTCAGGGGGATTTCATCACCAACCATAGAGCGTCTGCTATATTCGTACTACGTAATATAAGGCGAATAGTGCGGCTTGGAGGACCTGGTGTGCGTGTGCCTGGCCTCGAGCTACAAGATGATGGCACAAGCCTGCCCTTGACCACGCCCGGCCTCGGAGCTCGAGCACCGAGCCACAAGACACAGGCGTTTATCGAGGGCCCACCCAGTCTTCGGTTTGTCAGAATTCAACCGTAGAATCGACCACCATCCAAGAAGTACTTAAGTAAAAACCGACTACATCAAGTATTAGATACAGCGAAAACAATGGAGCACGAGACATCCATGGTAGGACACTAAGCACCAATATGTACATAGAGAATCTTTTGATCGAACGGCACATTTTCCACCGACCTCATCGCCTTCCACAGCGCAGACGCGGCACGGGTATGATCCAGATGATCCGAACCGTCCATCATGTGTTTATAAAATGCCGATGTGATCTTGTTCGTCTGTTCATCGTCCACCGCCCACATCGTCCCGATGACCGATCGAAATCCGGCGAATTGCATCGCCGACGCGAGGTGGATCACCTCGTCCGGACCCTCTTCGTATCCAACGGTCGTGTGACAAGCGGACAGGTACGCAAATTCAGGATTTTGTAGATCACATTGATTGATGCGTTGGATCGTAAAACGTCCGTCGTGGAGAGCGAATGAAGATTCGAATGGCGCCTTTGGGTTCGGGATACCATGACAGGCAAGGTGGACCCATTCATTTTTGCTGAGCTGGTCAGCCACCCCGGCAATGCAGGATTCCTGTCCTTCAATGCATGTGAACGTCGCGAAACCATCGATCTGTTTGCCAATGTTGGCCAGTTCGGTGCCGACGGAAGCTAGTCTAGTTGTGCCCACCGCGTTTGCTTGACCAATGGCAATGAGGTGTTTCTGGGTCATGGAATTCACTGGACTGGGTCGTCTAGCACGAATGAGGGCGGTCAAGGTGGGAGTGTATGATGAGATATAAAGGCCTGAAAGATTCTTTTGGCCTTTCCTATATGGCCCGGCAGCATGGAGGGGGAGAAGCGAGAACTCGCCAGTAGGGCACCACCAGATGCGTGATTGAGGAGGGCATGTTGTTTGGAGAAAGTCAACAATAGGGGAAACGACGCAATCCCAGAGATCGCGCAAAAAGATGACAAGTTCTCTTGTCACATCCGATGTCTTTCCGCGCACAGTGTAGGTACGGAGCTTTAACGACATCTCGTGAACCTCATCTTTGGTAACTGATAGTGAAATGTGGGCAGGGTCTTGATCGGTAAGAACAACTAGCGCGTCGCAACCGTATTTGCTGGCATTCACAATGATGACAGGTCCGCTGCTGGCCGCGCGTTGGAGATCGGAGAAAAGAGAGGGAAGAAGGAAACGGGAGAGACCGGTCAACACTCGAATATTCGATACGACCCCTTGGAATTCCATATTGAGACGCCACACTTGCTCATACTGGTCTGCACCTGGCGATGCGAGCGCGTTACGGATGAGCGACGTCACGTGGGTGAATCGATCCGCCAATGCCTTTCCTTCGGGCCCAGATGCGATGACGTCCTCGAGTGGAGAACGGATGCGAGTGAGCTGGCTCCAAAAGACACCACGACCTTGTTCAAGCAGCTCAACAGCTTGTTTAGGAGACTGGTTGCGAAGACAAGCTGAGAATGCGTCCACTGCGAGGGATGATGAGAGAGACTTGAGGAGATCAAGGTGCTGAGGGAATAATGGGAGGGCGGCGATATGTTGAACGAGAAACCGAAGACCTGTTTCGTAGGCAAGGAGTGTTGTGTGGTGGTGGAAATCTTCAGCTGCACTAACCCATGCTTTTGTAGCATCGAGATCAGATGTCTGTGCCAGTGTCCCAGACGCCAGGTTGGCATAAAGAGAGAAGATTTCCTCTTTGTGTTCTGGGTCACCTAGCTGCGTGAACCAGATAAATATAAGGGGGATGAGTATGATCCCTGTATAGATCCCAAGCTACAATTCCCCCTACCTGTTTGTACTGAGTAGACAAACAAGCGGCAAGATTTTTCAACGACATAGACCGACCCGGGTGTCCTGGTGGGCAAAGTGCGAGGGCATTTCTGCCGAGGTCAATAGCCTCGCTTAGGTCCTCCTTATTTCCGAGCTGGTTATACCGACTCGATAGATTAAGTCCGAGACTGTCCAACGACGTGGCCCGATCCGGGTGTCCTGGTTGGCGAAGAGCGAGGGCATCCCTAGCGAGGTCAATGGCCTCGTTCAGGTCATCCACATCTCCAAGCCGCTTGTACCGACTCGACAGATAAATTCCGAGATTCTCCAATGACACAGACCGATCCGGGTCTCCTGGTGGGTGAAGTGCGAGGGCATCTCTGACGAGGTCAATACCCTCGTTCAGGTCCTCCACATTTCCAAGGTGGTTGTACCGACTCAATAGATAAACTCCGATACTGTCTAACGACGTAGACCGATCTGGGTGTCCTGGTGGGCGAAGTGCGAGGGAATTTCTGCCGAGGTCAATAGCCTCGTTCAGGTCCTCCACGTTTCCAACCTGATTGTACCGACTCCATAGATAACCTCCAAGGTTACTCAACGACGTAGGCCGAAGCGGGTGTCCTGGTGGGCGGAGTGCGAGGGCATTTCTGCCAAGGTCAATAGTTTCATGCAGGTCCTCCAAATTTCCCAGCTGCAAGTACCGACTCGATAGATGACCTGCGAGGTTGTTCAACGACGTAGACCGATCTGGGTGTCCTGGTGGGCGAAGCGTGAGAGAATCTCTGCTTAGGTCAATGGCCTCGTTCAGGTCTTCCATATTTCCAAGCTGGTTGTACCGAGTCGTAAGATGAAGTCCGAGGTTGTCCAACGACATAGACCGATCCGGGTGTCCCGATGGGCAAAGTGCAAGGGTTTTTCTGCCGAGGCCAATAGCCTCGTTCAGGTCCTTCACATTTCCAAGT
Organism: Aureoboletus auriporus; assembly: GCA_038089615.1. Taxonomy (NCBI): domain Eukaryota; kingdom Fungi; phylum Basidiomycota; class Agaricomycetes; order Boletales; family Boletaceae; genus Aureoboletus; species Aureoboletus auriporus. The sequence goes on from JBBPLF010000619.1 coordinate 17,293, forward strand.
TGACTGTACCGATTTGATAGATAAAGTCCGAGATTGTTCAACGACGTAGACCAATCAGAGTGTCCTGGTCGGCAGAATGCGACGGCATTTCTGGTGAAGTCAATCGCCTCATTCAGGTCCTCCACATCTCCAAGTTGGTTGTACCGACTCAATAGATAAACTGCGAGGTTGTTCAACGACGCAAATCGATCCGAGTCTCCTGGTGGGCGAAGTGCGAGTGCCTCTCGCTCGAGCGCAATTGCCTCGTTGACATTTTCCCTCCCCCCGAGTTGGTAGTAACGAGTCTGGATGTGCGATGCCAGCTGAGTCAAACAGGTGGATCGCATGGGATGGCTGGGCGTAGAAAGTTTTAGTGCTTTACGATCCAGAACGATCGCTTCATCAAGGTAGCGAGTCTCACTTCCTTGCTGGAATTTTTCGGCAACGGAGTCTGCCTGCGAGAGTAACCATGCAACTGTAGACACGTTATTTCGTCACTGTTAACGCAGCCAGCAAACAACACTACCTTTACAGTATGTCCAGGCTGACAGAAACAGGTTGGACATGGTGGTCAGGGTGAAGTATGGGGGCGTGGATATTGCTTACGGGGCTTGTCCTAAATACTGAACACTGGCATCATGTTTGCTGTATAGCATGTGGCAATGAACTCGTACTTCGACATGGGATCCAGAATCCGGAGTCCAATCAGATTCATTGTATGAAGGAACGTGGGTGCGGCCCCAGTAATCCCTGTCAAAGCTGTCAAACACCGCATACCATATAATGTCCGCGAACGCACAATTTTGTGATTCTCCACGGTATTTGCTGTGGAACTGCGCAAAAAAAGGGACGTTGCAGGAATTTGATTTTAATTTTCAAGGGAGAGTTCAAGTTCCGAGTTCCAAATAGGAACAGAAAACGTTCCGCCAAAAAAAAGTTCCAGTGAGTTTCTAGGTGTACTTGTACAACATAGAGACCTCACTGGCAGAGAATATGGTTGCAGTATAAATAATAAGTGGTGACTACAAGGGGGAGAAGGCTGGCTGTGTCGCCCAATTTAAAGGTGTCGCCAAGGGTGATTTGACCGCCGAGACAGAAGGTTTATGGAAAGCCTAACCTGCCTCCTCCCGCCTGTGTGCTTCTTGCGCGGTCATTCTTTCTTAGTTTGGTTATATGGGTTCTGTGGGACACGGGACACCGCGATCGTCACATACTTAAATATTGCTCAGTGTTAATCATATTGATGCTCGCAAGGATGTCGTCTCATGAAAAGGTACGTTCATATGTTACTATTGTCGTCAGAAAAACACCGGACGCGTGAGGTGCGACCTCTCAAGTTGGACGTTGATGTTTGTACTCAGGCTCACCGTGCCTCGGACTGTCGGACACGTGTGACAGTGCCAGTGTGTATGCGTGTTTTATTAGTGCCGGAGGATATACGTTGTTGTTTGCAACTATTCTGATTAAAGACGCGATCGAGGCGTTCCGATGTCTGATGCAGCTGCAGTGGCGTAGAGTGGGGAGAGTAGTGGGATTTATACGGTACCCAGGGGTTGCATGACGTGTTGGAGTAGAATAGGACATAATACCTTGCAGATGCGGCAGACAAGTTCCATATGAATTTCAAATTTATATTGGAGTATTATTTCTTGCAAAGGACTTATTGTCTGTCTGTCAATGTCTCGTTGTCCAATATTTGTTGCAAAGGGATTATATTGGGCTAATGAATATTATAAATAGTGCAAGAAAGTGTATTCATTTTTCATAGGAGTCACATAAGTCTTGAGCCCAAAGAAGTAGTGTACTGTGACAGTAGAGGAAATATGGGATGGCACACATCCAACTTTGCAGATGGCTTATAACCCCCTTGCAAATAATTCCAAGTTCTCTTTGTTGCAAATGTGCTACTGTAGCTATATAGTTATGTTGAGAATCTTGGTATTTGCATTCTACTCTTCATATTACATAACCAAGATTCTAGGCCTGTCACATGACATGTTACCTGATTACATTCACTTGTGTACATAATCAGAGAAGACCTGCTGACATATTTGATCACATATAGGGTCTAAACCATAATGTCATCACACATGACATTGAGGCCTTTACACTATTCACTATGATGTCATATTACTTCAGATGATGTCATAGATAAGAGCAACTTATGCTATTGGATATCTTTATAGACTTCACATAAGTTTTTATCACTATTGGTTTTTACTATTGATTCCATAGCTCCTTTTATGCTATTGGTGGATATTCATATATTACATAGCTTATTTCGAAGGTACAGCCACTGCTGTAG
>JBBPLF010000620.1:0-19548 GCA_038089615.1 Aureoboletus auriporus
ACTTGGATGTACTTCTCTCCTCTAGTACTTTCCTATGCAATCTCTGGTCTCCCAAAGTACTTGTGTGTGACAATGCTTTGAGGTTCTCATCACACCAACATCTGGAGCCACGTATCAAGTGCTCTCAGTTCTCAAGAAGCACTAGAGAGAGCAGTTATATCCTCAGCATCATTTGTTCTACGATTCATTTGCACGATCTCACGACGGCAAATCAACAAATCTAACAAAAGAACTGGCTCGTCCCCTCGATCATTGTTGTCTAACTCTGATCAACCCCCACACATCGGTCGTCATCTTACAACCCACTGTCTTTGCAGGAAACACCCCTGATTACCCCGTGCCTTCCTGCACCGGAACCCACAGACCTTGTCCCGTCGCCTACCGCCACGAGGACCTTTCAGACACCCCAAGTTTAGGAGGACTATGAGCTTTGCCTCTCCTCATTCTGTCTTAGGACGAGACCTACCTCCAGCATGAGGCTAAACTGCAGAACCGTCTCTGCCTAAATACCGCAGATGACACCCCTAGGACATGCCCATCTTGATGTCATCTCCAGCACAAGGTTAAACTGCATTTCCGTCACCACCCAGAAACTGTGGATGACACCTGGGTGTGCTCACTTAGACACCACCTCTGGCACGAGGCTAAACTGCACCCCTGTCTCCACCCAAAAACTGTGGACGACACCTGGGCATGCTCATCTAGACGCCACCTCCAGCATGAGGCTAAACTGATTTCCCTATCCCCACCCAGCAACCGTGGATGACACCCCCTGTTCTTCCAACAAAAGAACAAGCTCATGCCCATTCCCTCCATTCCGCTGCTACCACAGTCAGAACATCCTCGACTATCGCTGATACCTCCAGCAAGAGGCTAAACTGATCTGCACTCCTAGACAAGAGTGTATAAACTGTCCCCTTCCACTGTCGCTGCTGCAGCCACCACAGCAAGACCGTCACTGCTTTCCTGTGACCCCTCCAGGATGAGAATAAACTGCATCTATCCCAGGAACCACAGGAAAGACATCGCCTCTCCATCCCTTGCCATCTGCATCAGATCAGGATGAATCATAGCAGGAATCATCACCACTGCTATCCTGTCTATTGCCTCCATCGCAGTAGACACCGCCTAGTACCCCCACCGCAGCAGAGAATCACCTCTTTGATCAGACACCATCCACCTCAGGACAGCACCAAAAGAAGAAGCATCCCCTTTGCCCAGTACCCCCCTTTCCACAGCAGGACATCACCTTCCTGATCACTGTCTACCTCCTGGATATGAGGCTAAACTATTCAAGACTCCGGAGCAAGAGATTAAAAGGCTCAAACCCAGTAGACCGGAGGAGGAACGAAACAAAAGAACTCTTCCCATCTGCTCCTGTTCTAGATCCCCGACAAACGCCCCTCCTCAGAACGTCCTGCTCCTTTTGAACTAGAGACTTGATCTCGGAACCATCCCATGAGACCCAGAGACTCCCCGGTATGAGTATAAACTACCATGAACACTTCCAATGCCCCAAGAACTGGAAGTATGAGACTGGGACCGCCCCGCCATTCCCCATTATCGGGTCTGGCATCCCTCCTCAGCATGAGTGTAAAACTGCCATGGAACCACCGCCGATCCCCTAGATCGGAGGTACCAGCTTTTCCGACACATATCATTCCTCAGAACCAGGATGATGTCCCACCGATGTCAATGAAGAAGACTCCAGCATGAGTATAAACTGACCATCGTCGTTCCAAGTACCTCCCAAACAAAAGAACTATGATCTTCATTGCTGGAGGACCGCCCACAGAGATGGATGACCGCTGAAGTAGACTCCAGCACAAGTATAAACTGATCTACAGTTGTTCCAAGATAAACCAACAAAAGAACAATCCCCTTCGATGATGGATGACCGTCCTTACCAAAAGAGACGGAGGACCACCGAAGAGGCTCCAGCACGAGCATAAACTGATCAAGGATGTCACCTGCTGATCACGAACACATCAACAAAAAGACCAACGAACAAAAGAACACTCCCCGGTGGAACCTTCTTATACCGACAGCCGGAACTCTGTCACGAGTAATAAACTGAATCTCCCCTTTCAACACCCAGGAACCCATCATTCCTCTGCTTCACCCCACAATTGACAACTACCCAAATTTTTTTTTACCCCTCGTCACCCCCACCCGACCCCCCCCCCCCCCCGGGACACTAATTGTACAGTGTTCAGGGCAAACACAAAAAGGGCTCACTCATTTCGCGACCTCATTTCCATTCGGCCAGGAATGCTCATTCCTGCTCCCCCTTTTTTTGTGGAGAAAGAATGTAGTGCCCTAAGAGAACAAGCCTGTGACAAGAGGCAAGGAACAGGCAAGAGAATGGGCTCATGGCGAAGTATGATGAAGTCACGAGCAAAAACACGCAAAAGTGCCCAAAATTTAGCACTTTCTAGGAAAAAGAGACACCGAACCCGCTGGAATGAAGTAGAAACACCCTGAACTGATGCCAAACTACGAGAAAGCACTACAATTAGGGTTTACACAAAGAAGCTCAGCAAGCTTCTCCCTATGTGAAGATGCGCCCGTCGAACATAGAAAAGTCTTTTTCTTTTTCTTCCCAATCCCATATAACATTATTCCATCTCTTGCGCCCCTTTTCCACTCTCAAAACGAAACCCCTGGACATTCCCCCTCATCCCTCCTTGATGGGACCCCCAAAGCAAACCATCTTCTTCTCTTTGTTTTTGGTTTTTCAACAGGTGCTTCAAATCATAGATCAGAGGTAATGTTACGATCTTGGTTGGCGCCTGGACAATTCATTTTTCTCTTCACTTTTCACCATACCTTCACCCTCATTGCGGAGGAAGAATGTAGATGCCTAGGACAAGGGTCTATCCTTCCCTTGTTGAGTCACACTTCCCTTGTTGAGTCACGCTTCCCTTGTTGAGTCACGTTTCACTTGTTGAGTCATGCTCACTTCACTTGTTGAGTTATGCTACACTTGAGTCACACTCTACCTTTCCTTACTTAATGGACTGTCCCCTCCTCGTCATCTCACGATGACTCACACCCTTATGCACCTAGACCACCTACACTGCCTTACACAGCACGCGCAGCACGAATCACCCCGCGCAGCACACATAGCTTACGCATTGCCTTACGCAGCACATACTGCGGCTACTGCCTTACACAGCCCCCCAGCCTAGTATAAGTAGTCTACCCTCTTCACTGGCATTTCCCCAGCCAGTTCTACGCACTTGGATGTACTTCTCTCCTCTAGTACTTTCCTATGCAATCTCTGGTCTCCCAAAGTACTTGTGTGTGACAATGCTTTGAGGTTCTCGTCACACCAACGTCTGGAGCTACGTATCAAGTGCTCTCAGTTCTCAAGAAGCACTAGAGAGAGCGGTTATATCCTCAGCGTTATTTGTCCTACGATTCGCTTGCATGATCTCACGACGGCAAATCAACGAATCTAACAGCACCCTCCATTTCCCAGGGTCCACCTGAGTCCCCCATTTCCAGAGTGAAAATTTGTCTCTGCTGCACTCGGAGGTGGTGATGGCAAGTCTGCCAGTCATCACTCGAGTCAGTGTGAAGCAACATTCCACACCCCCGCAAACAACAACCCACCTTCGGATGACCCAGACTTTCCCAGAGATGAACCATCTGATGATGACTCAGATCATCCCTCCAATGACCTCTTCTCCGAAGACTCCGAGAGTGAGTATGTTCCCCAGGACGCACTTACTCAACTTGCCAGCGCAATCCAGCAGCTTGCTCGTTCCTCTCAGAAGTCCTCCAAGTTCTCTCCACACACCAAGGTCCGAGAACTGGACCAGTTTGACAGGATGGATCCCTGCAAACTCCAGGTCTTCCTGGTGCAATGCGAACTCAACTTCCAGGACTGGCCGAAGGCCTTTAGAACAGACCGCGCCAAAGTAACCTTTGCGCAGTCTTACCTGAAGAGCATGGCCCTAGAATGGTTTGAGCCTGACCTCCTTCAGATGGATGGGCCGGACAACCGCCCTCTCTGGATGGACAACTACAAGGAGTTCATTCTTGAACTCCATACCAATTTCGGTCCACACAACCCCGTTGGAGATGCGGAACACCAACTTGACCATCTGTCCATGAAAGATGGTCAATGGATCAACAAGTATGTGGTTGAGTTCAACCGCATCGCTTCTCAAGTCTGTAGTTACGGAGAAGGTGCCCTCCAGCATCATTTCTATAACAGCCTCCTGGATCACATCAAAGACGAGATCTCTCACATCGGGAAGCCCTCCACCCTCTCCGAGCTCCATAACCTTGCATAGACAATTGATGCGCATTACTGGGAATGCAAGTCAGAGATTAGCCATCAAATGAAGCCCTCCAATCTGTCCTCCTCCAAGTCCAATAAACCCTCCACCTCCACATCCTCCACCTCCACATCTAACTCCGGTGGTCACAAGGACTCCAAGGAGTCTAAAGGCCGGACCACCAACACCACCTCCTCATCCAAGCTGGATCTTTCCTCAAAGCTAGGGAAAGATGGCAAGCTCACTGCAGAAGAGCGAAAGCGCAGGTTTGACAATAAACTGTGCATGTTCTGTGGACATGCTGGCCATATGGCTAAGGATTGTTCGAAGTCCAGCTCCAGGGCTTCAAAAGCCTGTGCAGTTTCTACTGCAACTCCGGAAGCTAAACCAGAGGTCTCCTCGGAGACAAAAAAATAGTCTGTGACCTCTGTGACTCTGCACAGGAAGGAAGTTGCATTGAACCTGATTGTGCACCCAAGAAGATCCGTCTCAACGCGTCTGCTCTCTTAGATCTGAAATCGCTTATGCCCTCTGTTTCAATCATTTTGCATGACATTCCTGCTTTCTCCATGCTTGTAGATTCAGGATCCTCCAATTGTTTCATAGATATGACTTTTGTCAATAAACACAATTTTTCCACCTACCCCATCCCTCCGTTGCAACTCTGTCTTTTCAATGGAACCACGAACTCCATTATCACTCAAGCTATCGACCTATCTAACCGCTTCCAAACTGGTGACATCACTCTGACGACATTTTATGTCACTCTGCTGGATGACTCCTGTTCCCTTGTTCTAGGACATAACTGGCTCACCCACTACAATCTGTTGATTGACTGGGTTTCGAGCAGTATCTCATTCCGTACACCTGAACAGTCCTTGCCAGCACCTCTGAGCTCGACTCCGCAGCCTCCAGACTCACCTCCTCCAGCTGACCCACCATCCAATCCACCGCGTTTCTCCGATCGAAAGGCACCTCCCATTGTGATCATCAGTGCACCTGCTTTCGCACTTGCATGTCGCCTTGAAGGCTCCATTCAATTTAGTATGCAAATCCATCTTCAAGGGAGTGATCTCCGAGCATCCTCCATTACTCCAGAAACAGCCGATCTCTCCAGTGTACCTCCGGACTACCACAACTTCGCTGATGTGTTTAGCAAGAGCAAGGCCTCCGTCCTTGCTCCCCATCATGAACACAATCTGAAGATCAACCTGGAGGAAGGTGCTTCACCTCCTATTGGTACTACCTACTTCCTTTCCCCATCTGAGCTTGAATCCCTCCATGTGTTCCTCGATGAGCACCTAGCAATGGGTTTCATCCATCCCTCATCCTCCACTCCAGTTCTTTTTGTCCGCAAAAAGGACGGTTCACTCCGCCTTTGCGTCGACTTCCGAGGACTCAACAAAATCACAAAGAAAGATCACTATCCGCTTTCCCGTATTACCGACCTCCTAGATGCTATGAGCCAAGCAAAGATCTATACCAAGATTGATCACCAGCATGCGTACCACCTAGTCTGCATTGCTGACAGAGATGAATGGAAAACGTCTTTCCGAACTCACTATGGCTTTTATGAGTGGCTTGTCATGCCATTTGGTCTAACCAATGCTCCTGCAGCATTCCAGCGATTCGTGAACACCATCTTTGCAGATCTCTTAGATGTTTGTGTGATTGTATACCTCAATGACATACATACTTATCTACTCCGAGGATATGGCCTCCCACAAGGAGCATGTCTGAGAAGTACTCCATTGACTCCGCAAACACAGATTTTATGCTAAGCCCGAGAAGTGCAAGTTCCACACGGACTCCACTGAATACCTAGGTTATTGTCTTTCGCCCTCTGGTCTCACCATGTCTTCGGACAAAGTCAAAACAATCCAAGACTGGCCAGAACCCCAGAAAGTAAAGGACATTCAGTCCTTCCTCGGCTTCACCAATTTCTACCGGTGTTTCATCCATAACTACTCCAATATCGTCATTCCTTTAACTCACCTTACTCACAAAGGTACTCTGTGGAATTTCTCTGAAGACTGTCGCTCCGCTTTCCAGACCCTCAAAGATATCTCCACTTCAGCTCCAATTCTTACTCACTGGTCTCCGGACACCACATTGATTGTCGAAACGGATGCATCGGACTATGCCATCGCTGGCATCCTTTCCCTCCAATGTCCGGACAATGAAGTCCACCCTGTTGCATTTTACTCTCAGACACTTACTGCTCCGGAGCTCAACTACGACACTCATGACAAGGAGCTACTTGCTATTCATGAGTCCTTCCAGACTTGGTGTCATTACCTGAAAGGGTCTGGTATCCCCATCGACATTGTCATGGACCATAAAAACCTAGAGTACTTCGCAACCTCCAAGCTCCTGACTCGCCAGCAAGCCCGGTGGTCGGAGTTCCTTTCTCAGTTTAACATGGTTGTCCATTTCCGTCCTGGATGCCTTGGTGTGAAACCCAATGCCCTCACTAGATGCTGGGATGTCTATCCCAAAGAGGGGGATAAGGACTACACTTGCGTCAATCCTCACAATTTCCATCCTGTTTTCACTCACAAGCAGCTCACTTCGTCCCTCCGAGTGATTTGTCTTGCAGCTCTGGAACTCTGAGCTAGCACGCTTCTTGATGTCAAGCAATTCCACAGTGATATCCTCTCCACACTCCCCTCTGACCCTGTCGCTTTTCAGCACCTCTCTGCTACCAAACCCTCTGACTCCCATTGGTCAGTTGACTCAGATGGTTTCCTTCATCTAGATGATCACATCTATGTCCCTGATTCTGACGATCTCCTTCTCCGTGTCCTCCGATACAAACATGATCACCCGCTCTCCAGACACTTCGGACAGAATCAGACATTGGAACTCATTTGATGTGAATATACATGGCCAGGAATCCAAACCTTTGTAAAGGACTACATCTCGTCCTGCACATCCTGCACCCGTGCCAAAGTCCCTAGACATAAGCCATACAGACTCCGGAAACAACTCCCGATCCCCGAGAAGCCTTGGAACTCCATTTCCATGGACTTCATCGAACAACTTCCTCCATCCTCCGGATTTACCTCCATACTCATCGTTGTAGATCATTTGTCAAAACAATGCATCTTCATACCAACACACGACATGATCACATCTCCAGAGTTGGCCAAGTTGTTCCTACTCCACGTCTTTTCTAAGCATGGAGTTCCCTCCCATATCACCTCCAATCGAGGCTCCAAATTTGTATTGCACTTCTTCCGTTCTCTCGGCAAGGCCCTCGATATTCGATTACATTTCACCTCTGGTTATCACCTGGAAGGAGATGGCCAAACCAAATGAATGAATCAGACACTCGAGCAGTATCTAAGGATCTATTGTAATTACCAGCAAGACAACTGGTCCGAACTCCTGCCCCTTGTGGAGTTCTCTTACAACAACGCTCTGAACACTACTACTGGAGTATTTCTGTTCTATGCTAACAAAGGCTACCACCCTAACATAACAGTGCACCCTGAACGAGATCTCACCTCCGCTCGAGCCTGTGAATACTCCATCAACCTCAAATCCCTCCATCAATTCCTCCATGAAGAAATGGCTCATATGCAAGAGCGATACCAAGGCCCCACAGATGCTAAGTGGACTCCGGCACCAGACTTCAAAGTCAGTGATCAGGTATTTGTTAAAGCAAAATATTTCTGCTCTATGCAACCCTCCAAAAAACTATCAGAAAAGAACTTGGGTCCATATGACATTATCGTTCAAGCCGGAAGTCACTCCTTTACACTCCATCTCCCCGATTCCATGAAATCCGTACACCCTGTCTTCCATGTATCCCAACTAGAACCTTCCATACCAAACATCATCCCAAATTGGACTCAACCCCCACCTCTGGCAGTTGAAGTAGACAGTGAACCGGAGTACAAGATCTCCAAGATACTCAACTCCAAGTTAGACCGTTGATGCAAGACCTGCAAACTCCTGTACCTAGTCTGATGGTCCGGTTATGAAAGCACTGACAAAGAAACGTCTTGATTACTTGCTACAGAACTCAGACATGCCTCCGAGCTTGTGCAAGATTTTCACCTTCATTATCCAGAGAAGCCCAGACCTCACAATTCCTGATTTTTTCGTGAACACTTTTTTATTGTTCAACAAAAAACACATTTTAACACTACTCTACAATCCCAGCCTGCCGCGCAAACTCCACATCCTCCTTGTATTGCTTCATCACGGCCTCCAAACTTTCCTTCTCCAACTCTGTAATTTCGTCCTCTTCCATCTCCTTGTCACCCTCCAACTCATCCTCCAACTCCAAAGCCCCTCCGTAAATCTCCTCCACCTTCAACTCCATGAGGTGCTCTACGAGCGTGTTCAGCCTGTCCAGGCACCTCGCCAGGCTCTTCACCACCTCTGCCAGGGCATCAACACCCTGATCCTCTGTCTTGGACCTATTGGTCCCTGCTTCCTCCGACCCCTCCACTTTCATTGTCACCTTCCTCTTTCTTTTCTTCAGCTTCTCCGAGGTCTTCTCTGAGATAGCCTCTCTGCACTTCACCTTCATGATTTGGCACGGCACGCATGCCTTGGACTTGCCAGTCCCCGGAGTACATTCATACCCCCGGTCCTTACATTGTGTGCAGGGCTCCTCCGGCTCCTGGTGAGCCCTCTTCTTCCCCTTGTCCAAGGGTCCAGCAACCTGTTCCACCTACAGTTGTCAGCGATGAAGGATGATGCGCATGTTTTTACTTACCCGTTCTTGGCTGCCTCCTCGGCCTCCTTGTGGCGGCATTCCTTTGCCACCTCCTCCACCTTGCACTTTGCTGCCTCCTCCTCTGCCTTCCTCCATGCCTCCTCTGCCACCTTCTTCTCTGTGCATCTCCTCCGATACTTGTCAAATTTCCCCTTGCAAATGGCGTTGTTGTTGTTGTTGTCCTTGGCGAGCTAGGCATCGGACTAGGACTTGATGTCATTCTCGATGGTGTCGGACATGCTGATGGTGATGGTTGGAAGTTAAGGAGTTGACCATCCTCTGACTTGGACTTTATAGGCCTCCACTTACATAACCCCATTTCGAACTCCATATTGTCCTTCACCTAGAAGGCCTTCAGGGGTTCAGGCCTAAGAAGGGGATATTGTCATATCCCAAATCTTCTCCAAGTCCAACTCCGGTCCTCCAGTCTCTCCTCTGATCAGTTCTTGACAACTCCGGCGCATTCTCGCACACTCCACACTTCTGTTCCTCCAGACTTCTATCTTTAGTATAGTTTCATTCTTATGCTGTTCTCCATTTCTGCTTTGTAATACCTCCAAATACTGGTGCTCACTTAAAAGCACTGCTCCAGCTATGTTTCTCCCATCTCCATTTCACTAACCAATCTCTTAGTAAACTCCATTATTAATCTGTCTCCATTCTCCATATATAAATCTGTAGTTCATCCTCTTTGTATTTTAGTTGAATATCGAATTGAATTGAGTTACAACTCCTCATCAATCCTTTGACTCAACTCCAAGTCTCTCTCTGATCCTCTCTTTTCGGATCACCCTCTGGTACTTAGACTCCTCTGCAGATCTTCATACAACTCTGACCCTCCACAAATTCGGGACACGCAGATTGAGTAAGGGTGCAGCACATAAGCAGAAGCCAAGTTCCGTCTAACTGTATTGTTCCGAAGTTCGTTCTGGAGCATCAGACCAGTCTTTAACAGACAGTCAGTAGCAAAGACCCCCTCAGATGTAGAAAGCCATAAGTCTCTACTCTCACATATCATCTAATCGTCACCTGGGTTGTTCTCCATCCTTATCCTTATTCCCTTCCTAACATTTTCACCTTCTACCGCAGCCGTCCAAAGTCATTTCCACCCTCTCTCACATCAACTTGCAACAATCCGAATGTAATCTGCATAGTCCATGTTCCGCATTCGCACTTGGGATCCATCGCTGGTAAGTCCTTTTGTTCACGTTACATTTATGACTCATTGTATCAAGTTGTATCACGTCCTAACGACTTGAACTACCTTATTAAGTACTTTATTCACATATTTAGTCGTCTCCATGCCTTCGACAGGTGTTGTGATGCATGTACCTTACTTGTTTCAGTCTAAGGTGTGCCCAGACTATAAAAGACTGTAATTAGGCAGTTGAAATGGATCTTTTTCGTCCTTCCATCTATTGTTCCCTTCAATCATCAACCATCCTAAGGGCTTCCACACAAGTCCTCATTGTTCTTATCATTTTCCACTTTTGCATTCTTCACATTACACTACACATTCCGTGGATCCGCTGTCGACTTTCAGTGGAACACTCTGGAAAATCTTGGGTTTGTCATAAAGGCTCTTCCCTGGTCAAAGGGTCTTGGCCAGTTGTCCCTCTTTTCATTCCTCTTGCGTATCCCTTTAGGGACAAACATATCACTCCCTTCTTACCACCCACAGCAGCTATCCAAGGTTTGTGACTCATATTTCTGAGATCCAGAGCCTTGTACTTCTCTTCATCGCCTTAGTCTTAACCACCCCCACTCTCTCCTTGTGTATGGAGCTTGACCTATGCTATAATTACAACAAGAAAACCAAGGATCTGTGCAACCTCTTCCAAACCTACCAAGTCATTCGCCTCGCTGCCCACCAACTTGTTCCTAATGACTCCCTGGAACAATTTGTATCCACCATGCAGACCGAAGTTGACGAAGCCTGCTCCCTTATCCTAGACCTTCTCTATGAAGAAGGATTTGGACATTTAGTGGATCGCATCGACAAGAACCTGCTCCGACCCATCATGGAGCCATTCTTTGATATCATGAGCATCCATGAATATAGGACCTATGTAGGGGATGCCCCATGCACCATACCATTTGACCTCCACCTCGACACTCCTGTGTCAGTGGAAAGGACCCCTTCTCTGGTCCTCCAAGTGCCTCCCTTATGTTCTCCAGAATGAACTTATTTTCCCGCTCCACTCTCCATTCCAGAATCCCCAAAGATCAACACTCATGCTCCTACTTCCTCCAGCTTTTTGGAAGACTCTCCAGTTGCAACCTGTTCCCCTACTCCTGCCCCTGAGGACATGCAATGAGGAGCTCTTACTTGCCATGAGAGCTTGCTACCTCTGAGACTCCCCCAAGCAACCCTAGCCACCTTGGGGAACACCCTTCACCCCATACTCCATTTCTTTTGGGGGACCAGATCCATATCCCTGGATGGAGCAAAAACCTCCCAAGATCCCATTAATGTCAATACCTCCAACATCCCAGCACGCCCCCCCAAAAAAATGTCTCCGCTGCCCTCAATGCGGAAAGATAGATCATGTCCGGATCTTCTGCAGGAAGTACATCTGCCCCTGGTGCCACAAACGTGCCCCAGGACATGTTTAGGCCAAATTTCATCAATGACAATGTGGAGAATGCAATGAGTATGAACACATTTGTGCCCATTGCCCAATTTACAACGGGCTCAACCATGATGACAGCTTTCTCAATGGGGACATTGATTTCACCAACTACAAGATCAACAAAGGAGATATCGATGGACCAGATCACTGAGCAGGTGCTTCAGCATTATGAAGGGGGTAATGTTATGGTTTTCCCCTATGACCTGTCTTTTTCTTATGTCTATGGACTCATTGTCTCATCTCTTTCTTTCTAGGTTTCCTCACTTTCATTCTGAAACCCTTCAGAACCACATTAATTATATTCATCTTCAACCGGAACCACAAGGAACTCTTTGGAACCCCTCAGAACCACATTTATACTTTGATCTTTGATTCCTGAACTTCAGAAACACAAATGGACTACATTCCTCTCCTTGGCATTGCCTTCCTGATGCAATGCCTCATATCCCCTTACTACCATCACATAGCCATGATACTGCGGACCCCGCTTTATGCAGCACGCAGCAACACTGCTCCTACTGCACATATAGGATTACACAGCACTGTCATATCCCAAATCTTCTCCAAGTTCAACTCTGGTCCTCCAGTCATTCCTCCGATCAGTTCTCAACAACTCTGGCGCATTCTCATGTACTCCGTACTTCTGTTCCTCCAGACTTCTATCTTTAGTATAGTTCCATTCTTATGCTGTTCTCCATTCTGCTTTGTAATACCTCCGAATACCGGTGCTTGCTTAGAAGCACTGCTCCAGCTATGTTTCTCCCATCTCCGTTCCACTTACCACTTTTTTAGTAAACTCTGTTACTAATCCGTCTCTGTCCTCCATATATGTATAAACCTGTAGTTTGACTCCTTTGTACTTTAGTCGAATATCGAATTGAGTTACTTCTATCAATCTCTTATCAATCCCTCATCAATCCTCTAACTCAACTCCGAGTCTCTCTGATCCTTTCTCTTTGGATCACCCTCTGGTACTTAGACTCCTCCGTGGATCTTCATACAACTCTGACCCTCCACAAATTTGGGACACACAAATTGAGTAAGGGTGCAGCACATAAGCTGAAGCCAAGTCCTGTCCAACCGCATTGTTCCAGAGTTTGTTCCAGAGCATTGGACCAGTCTCTAACAAGCACATAGTTAGCATAAGTAGCTACTCTAGTCAACCTATATTCCCCAGCTAGTACTACACAATTCAATGTTGTTACTTAGCACTTCCACGAGTCCCATGTGTGTGCATTGGGTAGTGAGATGTCATATCCTGGTTTTCTCTAAGTCCAACTCCAGTCACTATGGCACAACTCCGGTGCAATCTCGCACACTCAGGTATCTCAGTTTCCCAGACTTCCTTATTGTATCTTTGCATTCTTGCCTCATCACATTCCATTTCTGACATTTGTTCTGTCTCCATCTGTCATTACTTACATCTCTGTCTCCGTCGGTCATTGCTTACTTCCGTCTCCGTCAGTTACCCTACTTACATCTCCGTCCCTGTCGTTCACCCTGAAACACCTCCACCCTCCATATATAAGTTCCTCTGTATTGTACTTGTAACTCCAGTCGAATATCAAATTGAACCTCAAATTGAACCACCTCTTCTCCTTGCTCTGACCTCCTGATCTCCGTCCAACCTCCCTCTTTGTCTCATCCTCCATTACACTTGAACCCTGGTGGTTCTCATGATCTCCAACCTCTGACCTCCAAACAAATTGGGGACCCCCAGGTTCAGTAAGGGCACAGCACATAAGCTGAAGCCAAATCCTGCTGAGACTCTGTTCCAGACTTCACCGGAGTTACATCCATTCCGTTGTTTCTAACATGAGAACACTCTATTGCTTTGCCCACAAGTCTTCATACTTCAAGTATACACTGTGCTACATTTCGATGTCCAGTGTTAACACATTGCCTCATGCAGTGTACATTGCCTTATGCAGCCACCTCCCTTAATATAAATAGTCCTACCTCTCCACTGGCATTTGTTACACTCGACTCGGGTAGAGGCGATCGTAGACCTGGTCAGTTCTAAGGTTCTGTCTAAGACGAACGTTCGTCGTAGATGGTTAAAAGTTCAAGGGGATCTTCCAACAACAAGATAATCATTGGTGGTTCTAAGGGTTTCAAAGGAGCACCCACTCAGAGTAGGGCGAAGACTTTCAAAGAAGACAAGGGATCAGAGGGATCAGAGACGATGCAAGGTATGATGCTATTCCAGGTAGGTCAAGCATGAGGTATGTACATTGTCGGTATTGTAAAGTTTATATAGAGGAAGGGAAAGGGAATTACTAAGCAATAGAATGCAAAGGAATTCCAGGGAATGTTTAGTAATATACAGTGAGCTCGGAAACCCTTTCCATGTTGGGCTTGACAGCAGTGTGCACAGCATGCTGCCAAACCTTGTGGGAATGTCGCTTAGCTTTGGTGGAGTTATAAATAGTACATACTCTTGGCTACAAACTCGCCCCTTAGGTCATGTGATTTGGTTCACACACTGTAGAGATATCATTATTACAAACCAGCAATGTCATGGAAAGGATTTCCGAGCTTTTGAATTGCTAGGGTATTAGTACTTGGTATATCCTCCTTTTGCCTTCAACACTGCCTGAATCCTTTTAGGCATACTTTAAATCAGTTTTTGGCACTCCTCCACTGGTATCTTCTCTCACTCCACTTGAACTCTGTCCCATAATTCCAAAATTCCTTTAGAAGAGTCATCATGTTCTGCAAGCCTCCTGTTGAGCCATCCCCATAGATGTTCAATAGGATTCAGGTCAGGAGACTGTGCAGGCCAAACCATAGTCTCAAACTCCTGCTCTTTTAGCCACTCCTTCACCTTTTTACAAGCATGTTTGGGGTCATTGTCCTGCTCAAAGATGATATCAGGAGGATTGAGCTTATAATGCTCTAGGGTTTGTTGCAGCTCACCCTTCAAAATTTGAAGGTAGAGATCCCCATCCATCATACCATCAATCTTGGTAGCAAAGCCAACTCCTTGCCAAGTTATACAGCCCCACATCATCAAAGAACCCCCTCTAACTTTAGGGGTTTCTTATACCAGCCTATCACTAAGCCCCACACTTGCCCTTTTCCATGCCAATTCCCACAAGGTTTGGCAGCATGCTGTGCACATTGCTGTCAAGCCCAACATGGAAAGGGTTTCTGAGCTCACTGTATGATTTCTGAAGGATGGCTCGTCATCTACATGGATGATCTTCTCATCTTCTCCCCTGACGACAACACACACACAGAACAAACCCAGCATGTTCTTCAATGCATGAAAGAACTTGACCTTCACCTGAAACTAGAGAAATGTACCTTTGCCACTACTGAAGTCGAATATCTCAGAATGATCGTCAAACCAGGACAACTCGCTATGGACCCTGTTAAACTCGATGGAATCACCAAATGGCCCACACCTACTAAGGTCAAGGAAGTTCGCTCCTTCCTGGGATTTGCCAACTTCTACTGGCAATTCATCCCCAACTACTCCACTGTTGCACGACCCCTCATCGATCTTACCAAGAAGGACCTCGCCTGGAACTGGACCCCCTCATGTCAACAGAGCTTCGACAAACTAAAGGATCTCTTCCTGTCAAAACCTGTACTCCATCTCCCTGATCTTTCCTCCCCTTTTGCCATCGCCACTAACACCTCAAAGTTTGCCTCTGGCTCCATCCTTCTCCAAACCGATTCCAATGGCGATTGGCACCCTTGTTTCTACTTGTCACAATCATTCTCCCCTGCTGAACAAAACTATGATATCTATGACTGGGAACTCCTCGCTGTTATCCGCGCCCTGAAATCCTGGTGACACTACCTCCATGGATCCCCTTTTCCAGTCCAGGTCTTTACTGACCACAAAAACCTGACATATTTCCGCCAACCACAAGCCCTCAACCGTCAACAAGCCCACTGGCTTCTCAATCTCACCAACTTTGACCTCAAAATGATCCATGTCCCAGGCAAACTCCTCATGGGCCCCGATGCCCTCTCTCGCCGCCCCAACCTCATCCCTGACTCGTTCTCTGAGAGCAATGAAATGACCCTCCTTCCTCCTTCTCTCTTCATTAACCTCATTGATACCTCACTTTCTACTCATATCAAGTCCACTTCCACCTCTGACCCCCTCGTTCTCCAAGCCCTTCAATCTACGGAAGGCGATATTCCTCCTGCCTTCTGCTCTCGCCTCTCCGATTGGCAATCCCTTGGTGGCATCTTCACCTACAAAGGCCACATCTACGTTCCCCCTGACGATTCCCTTTGTCATTCTGTCCTCACATGTTGTCATGACCATGAATCTGCCAGCCACCCTGGTTTTCTCAAAACTCATCACCTTGTCTCCATTGAATTTTGATGGCCTGGCCTTGCCTCCTACATTCGCAAATACATTGAAGGTTGTGCCACCTGCCAACAAAACAAAGCAAATACACATTCCACTTGTCCCCCCCTCCTCCCAATCCCATCCTCCGCCTCTCGCCCCTTCCAACAGATCTCCTGTGATCTGATCATTGATCTCCCTCCCTCCACCAGCTTCAACTGTCTCTTGGTCGTGGTCAACCATGGGCTTACTAAGGGGGTAATTCTTTGCCCCACAAAGACAACCATCACTGCCGAAGGAATTGCTACCCTCTTCTTCCACAAAGTCTACAAACGATTTGGCCTATATGACAAAATCATCTCTGATCATGGTCCCCAATTTGCCTCGTCCTTCACAAAAGAACTTGGAAAACTCCTCAGCTATAACCTGTCCTTGTCCACCACTTATCACCCGCAATCTGATGGAGAAATGGAACAAGTAAACCAAGAGATCGAAATGTATCTCCACATCTTTTGTGGAAATAACCCCACCTTATGGTCTGACTCCATTTCCCATGCCGAATTTGCCCACAATCATCGCCCTCATTCCATCACCAACCAATCCCCATTCTATCTCATGATGGGATATGAACCCCGTGCTCTACCCACTGTCCTCCCAGAAACCACCCTTCCTGCTGTCAAAGAATGCCTGAAAACCCTTACTGCCGCTCGCAATGAAGCCCTTGCTGCCCATGAACTAGCAAGACAAGTCATGGCCTCCCAAACCAGGAAAATGTTCTCCCCCTTCCAAAAAGGAGATAAGGTTTGGCTAGAAGCACAGAACCTCAAGCGATCTATTGCCAACCCGAAGTTCGCACCAAAGTGAGAAGGACCCTTTACCATTGTCAAGGTTCTATCCCCAATTACATACCAACTCCCCTTACCCCAAACTTGGAAAATCCACCCCGTATTCCATGCTTCCCTCTTATCACCCTATCGTGAAAACAATGTGCACGGTCTGAACTTCCCTGCACCACCACCTGACCTTATCACTGAAGAAGAAAAATACAAAATCGAGAAGATTCTATGCCACAGAGGAACTCCGTCCCGTCAGTCCTTCCTGATCCGATGGAAGGGATACACAGCCGAGGATGACTCATGGGTCCCTGAGCATGACTTGAAACATGCAAAGTCTGCTCTCCTTGATTATAAAAACTGTCACCCTTCTGCCTTCCAGAAGAATGCTTCGTAAATGAAACTTCGAATTCCAACCCGGACTCCCCTTCTATCAATACTTCTGCAACAAAAAATACGATAACTGTCCCTGGCACTACGAATTGTGATTTACCATGCCCATTATTTACTCTCACTGATCTACCACCTTTCGTTTCCGTTTCTTCTATTACTATACCTTTGTCTGATAGACTTTCTTCCCGTCCTCCTTCGCCCGCACCCCTCGAACCATGGAGCACTGAGTCTTGAAGCTCCACAGTTGACGGCACCCCTCCCACACCCACTGAAGAACCTGTCCAATCCGTCAATCTTCCCCTTTCCGCCTTCCGCACCCAGGAAGTTCCCACTGCTGCAACCCTTGACTTAATGGCTCAACAAATCACCAATCCCCACATGACCATTTACTTTGGGAGCCATTTTGACATGGAATCCCCATTGTGGAACCTTCACCATACCTTTTTACAAAATCAACAACTCGCAAACCTTTTCTCCCTCACGTCGTCCAACAAAAGCATCGCCTCTCACATTGGCATCCTTCAACAGATCCAAACCCAAACTGAAGGAAATCTCCTCTCTGCCCTTCACCAATTAGAAATGCCCCTTGCCATCTCTGAGATTGATCGCTACCACCATCAGTTAGGAGAGGTACAAGCTCAACAAGAACAATGGACCGGTACACCTGTTCCCATCTTCCCTTCCCCCTCTCCTGTTCCGTCTACACCTTCCACATCGTCTGCTGAGTTCTCTATTGAGGAACAATGAGCTGAACAGGTGGCCATCGCTGTTGCTCAGTATCTTCTCCCACCTGGTTTCTCAACATTCACTGCATGGTGAGAAGCTGAAGGACAACGACCTCCTTCCAACCCTACTGACCGCTGCTTTCACTGTCAACAAGAAGGCCACTTCATGGCCAACTGTCCTGATTATCGTTGCCACCACTATCGAGTCATTCAACCAGGACATGTTGCCTCTCATTGTCCCTGGCATTGTTGCTCCCCACAAACCTCCCTCTCCTCCACAATCAGTACTTCCTCTACCAACCCTATCCTTGTTCCTCCCCCACACTTCTATGTTCCCTGCATGATCTCTGCAAACACATCTGCTCCTTGTCGCCATCATTGTACTTGGAGATGTAGCAGACGGTATTCGGACTGCCCCCTTGTTCAGTCCCGACATCAATCACGGTCTCCTTCCATCAATAACTCTTCTTATGCTGGCAAAGATCATGGTGATGACATGTGGAACAATACTGCCATCGCCAATATTACCAGTTCACCGGGTGCAGACTATAATTTTTAATTCCTTTTCTTATTTTGGTTCTCTTCGAAGCTTTGAACATACTCCAGGGGTAATGTTACGATTCACCCCTATTCATTTTCCCTCTCTTGTCATCTTGATTACCTCTTCATGCGTTCCCATCGGACATGTCTTGCTGTACAGCCTGTTGAGAATCTTGGTATTCACATTTAATATTTCATATTACATAACCAAGATTCTAGGCCTGTCACATGACAAGTCACCTGATTGCATGACACATTCACTTGCGTACATAATCAGAGACTAGACCTGCTGACATATTCACTTATGTACAGGGTCTAGACCACTTAGTCATCACATGTGACTTTGAGGCCTTTATGCTATTCATTATGGTGTCATATTCTGTTACGATTTTCCCTTATAACCCCTCTTTTCCTTATGTCTATGGACTCATCATCTCTCCTCGTGTCTTTGCAAGACACCAATCTTCTTCCCCTTATTAGGTTTCTTTCACCTTTCCGCTCTGCTTGTTGAGTCACGCCTTACAAACGCCTGACGAACACTTGTTGAGTCATGCTTTACCTTTTTCTTACATAACCTTATGAACACCTGATGAACACTGTTGAGTCACACTTTACCTTTTTCTTACATAACCTTATGAACGCCTGATGCACACTTGTGAGTCACGCTTTGCCTTTTTTCTTACATAACAGACCAAACCTCTCCTTGTCACCATTCTCCTTATATGGTGACTCGTGTTCCTTTACCCATTGATACACAGCCCATACTGCGCACATCGCCTTACGCAGTGCGCAGTCACATAGCCCTTACTGTGCCCACTGGATTGCACAGTATCATACATTGTATAAGTAGTTACCAGACCTCACCTGTATTCCCCAGCTAGTTCTACGCAATCCAGCGTTGTTACTTAGCACATCCACAAGTCCCAAGTGTGCGCATTGGGTAGTGAGACACTTCTTCTCTTTGCTTCACCCACAACAAGTCTCCAAACTACTTCGAGTATTCGCTGTGCTACGTTCCGATGCCCAGCGTTAACATATTCCTTCAGATGACATCATAGATAAGAGTGACTTATGCCATTGGATGTCTTTAT